>LDJE01095695.1:0-12463 GCA_001021135.1 Selaginella kraussiana
GCACTCATTGCCCATTTCCAAAACTCAAGCCTGATGAACGAAGACAAGCGATGCAGGCCCATCATCTTCCACTCTGATGGGCCCATAATTGGGGACCAGGTACGAGTAGAATGATCGTCTTGGGCGTTACCCTTTCACTCCTTGTAGGAATGGTGAATGTCCGCTCTCGCAGTGCAACCAGGCCGAGTCTCTCATTCTGAGCGTTTTGGGGATGGTGGCTTTCGTGTTGCGTGAGAGTTTTTTGTACAAGATTTTGACCTTTGTATAGGGGCATGAACACCAGCACCAAAGGGGTTTTGCCAAGAAAGAGCAGAGGCGTTCCAAGGTCTTTTTGCTCGCTTGGTTGAGTCATTGAGTTTATTTTTCTATGTTTTTTTGTCATTTTTCAAAAGATGGGTATTTAAATTAGTACTTCCGGCACAATGATCCTGAAGCCCAAGAAATAACGTTCTTTAACACTAACAATCATCATTAACTCTTACCATCGACATGACAGCCAAAAGGCCAGTTAAAATATATAAATACATGACACAATACATGATTTTTGTTACACGACACATAAATCTATATGTTTCAGTATTAGATAGATAAACAATTTGAAAGTCGAGTTTCATATTGCTTATAAAAATGTCCTGTTTTGAAGTTTAAATATATACTGAAAATTCTTTTTTACCATACAAAAACATTTTACAATCTAAGTTTTATTTGCATATGAGATGATGTGAAAGACGTTCTTCTTTGACTAAAAAAGCACAAAATGCCTTGTCGCTAGTGCTGCCACCTTGGCCAGGTGCAAGCCGTCCGATGTGTTAGCTGTGCACGTGGCAGTATTCTACTCGGCGAAGTCCTTGCTGACGCCGGCTGATCTGTCAGAGGCATCCCATGCAATTATGGATAGATCGACGGCACAATTAAGCCACGTGTATGAAAACAAGCCTTGAGATGTACAGAAGTGCTATCGACCGCGACCGTCCGATTTCTTAGATGGACGGTCATGCATGATTTACCCGCCTTTCACGTGAGGTTTTACGTTTAGAGGGGGCCACAGTGTCGTCGTTCATCAGTGAACTGAGTGCGAATGGCGATGACCTAAAAAATGGGGACGACGATCGACGATCATCATCCAGGTGGGACTTAGGCTCTGCATTCTTGGAAATTTCACTCTCAGGGGGAGCTGCATTTCGGCACTCCCCAGACGAAATTCAGGCAGAAATGCGGAAGCGCCGTTGCTTCGAATGCCACATTTTGGGAGATTAACAGCGCGCCGGGTCGATCACGGGGGTTTTCTAGGGGATTTTCGAGCTGGAGGACGATTTTGGGGGCCCGAATTCTGCATTCTCCGAGACGATCGTGGCTTCCGTGGGAAATTCTTCTTCAAGGAGGAAAATCCGCATCAGCGAATGGGGAATGTGCCTAAAGGGCTGCCGCCACTTGTAGTGGGCAACTAAGATAGGGAAAGGAATGGCGGAATCGCTAAGTGTGGAGATGGGACCATCGCGGGCATCGTCACTTTTCTTCAACGAGACAAGCTACTTGCCTCATGAGGTACGTTTTGGATTATTTTAACATATCTTATTTTTGAATACTGGTTTATGTGCTAAACTTGGGCTTTACATTTTCCAGATTGATTGGTCTTACGTTAACCAGGATTGGCCATCTGACTCATCGCAAGCCACGCACCAGGACGCTGGCGTTACCACTGGCAGTGGTACTGCGAGTTCGTGGACGCACGGTGCCGACGCCCTCTTCTGGCCTAGCACCCCGCAACGTATGGAGGGACTGCGATCGCCGCAGCCCAAGGCGGCCATGAGCGCGATCGACGTCGGCCATGACTCCAGCTTGTTCTCGAGCTCACTTCCAGTTCTCTTCAAAAGCCAGCGTAAGTTTTTGGTTTAAAATGAATTTCTAGGAAGCAAAATCGTTTTTTTTGTTGTTGTTGAGAAAAATGCAACTGCGAGAAGATTTGTCTGCATGGTTTGTGCAAGTGTCAAGTGTTAGGTATTGACATATTTTCAATTTGTGCAGTGACCATATCTGACAGTGGCTCCTACGTTGCAACTCCGAACATGAACGGAGCCGAGGAAGAAGTCTTCGGCTCCCTGGAGGAGATGGAATCGAATACTATCGGCAGTCTCCTTCCGGGCGACGAGGAAGAACTCCTCTCTGGCGTTCAAGTCCATCTTCAAGCTCAGGATTTCGACGTTCTCCCGTACACCGCAGAGGACTACGAAGATGATCTCTTTAGCAGCGGCGGCGGCCTTGAGCTCGAGGGCGATGGCGATGCCTTCCACTCGTATGGATCCGCTGGCGAGCATCCACATGGGGAGCATCCCTCTCGCACGCTTTTCGTGCGGAACATCAATAGTAACGTGGAAGATTCCGAACTTCGCTCACTTTTTGAGGTACGTTTTCGTATGCGCTTCGCTACGCTGACTTCTCGTATCTGCAGCTATACGGGGATATTCGTACGCTGTACACAGCGTGTAAGCATCGTGGTTTCGTCATGATATCTTACTACGATATCCGGGCAGCTAGACTTGCGATGAGGACTTTGCAAGGAAAGTCGCTTCGCCGCCGCAAGCTGGACATCCACTTCTCCATCCCCAAAGTACGCCACGTTTTGTTTTTTTTTTTTTTTTACGGATGTTTATACAGTAGTTACGTTTCGTGTAGGATAACCCTTCTGATAAGGATATGAACCAAGGAACCCTCGTGGTGTTCAACCTCGATGCATCCGTCACTAATGACGACCTCCGTGAGAAGTTTGGTGAATACGGCGAAATTAAAGAGGTACGGTACTGTAGTTTTATACGGACTTAAGTACGGTGTTTCAGATACGCGAAACTCCCCACAAGAAGCACCACAAGTTCGTCGAGTTTTACGACATTCGATCGGCAGACGCCGCACTCAGAGCCTTGAACAGGAGTGATCTTGCAGGGAAACGCATAAAACTCGAGCCGAGCCGCCCGGGTGGAGTCAGAAGAAGGTTTGCGTCACTACTTGAAAATGCTCTAATGCTGCCGCCTTTGAAATGTAGTAATTTTCAACATCTCGGCCAAGAACACGATCAGGAGGACGGCTACACGGGCTGGAATGGTTCTCCTCCAGGTTGGTTATGGTAATTTAGCCAAGGCAATTGCAAAGCATTTCCTGCTCCAGGTTTTTCAGCCGAGTCGAAAATGCTGGATTCGGACACATTGTTCGCCTCGCCGACGGCAAGTTTCCGCTCCTTCTCTCCCAGAGTCACTTCGCAGCTTCAAGAAATCGCTTCCCCTGTGAGAACCGAGCACTTCCCTCTACGGAACCACGTATTGGAATCCCAGGGCCACTCTCTCCCGGAGTACCTCAACAACCCGCAGTTCTTCAAGAGTTCGGGCACCGGTTCCTTCAGGCACGTTGAAGGCTTCGAAGCGAGAACTTTGCCGAGACCTAACGGAACCTTCCCCGATCCATATCAGAGCCCAGGTGAGAGCCCGAGGTCTCATTCGGCGTGTTATCTTACCATTGTCACACAGGAAGCTCGGCTCTCCAGCGGTCCTCGAGCTTGAGTGCATCGTTAACCGGTCAGTTGTGGGGTGCCGGACCTTACAGTCAGGCTGCCAAGAGCTCGAGTTCGATATGGCAGAATTCTCATTCGCCGGGGCATTCCTTCAACCAGCGTTCGGCCGAAACGCACAACAGCTTGTACAGTTCCTCGTTTTCTTCGCATACGAACCACTTCGGGTCGTACACTCGCGAGCAGAGTTATCCGGATTCGCCCGAGCCGTCCCCGTATGTACATTCGGGTTCGTATGGAAGAAGCCAGTCGACCTCCGACCACGGTCCTTCCTCTCCCAACTTCGGGATGTTTCTTCCTCCTCGGCTCTTCGGGAACGTCGGCGGCGGCGGCGGCTCCCTTGACGATCGTCGCACTCGCAGAATGGACAACACCGCCGCCGCTCTTCAATCCGCTGAGAACAAGAAGCAGTTCCAGCTTGATCTCGACCGGATCATTTCCGGGGACGACACTCGGACGACTCTCATGATCAAGAACATTCCGAACAAGTAAGCGTGGTTTTGGGGAGGGGTTTTGTTGAGGTTTAGCGTTCTTCTGTCTGTAGGTACACCTCGAAGATGCTGCTGGCGGCCATTGACGAGTCTCACCGCGGGACTTACGACTTCATTTACCTGCCTATCGATTTCAAGGTACTTTTCCTCTGCGTGAATACCAACGTCGCGCTTATGAGATATGGAATTCTGTGTAGAACAAGTGCAACGTTGGATATGCTTTCATCAACATGTTGTCCCCGACCATGATTCCTGCCTTCTACAAGGTTCGTTTTGAAGTAAAATGTTCCGTCACTCAATTCTCGTGGTGGTCCAGACCTTCAATGGCAAGAAATGGGAGAAGTTCAACAGTGAGAAGGTAGCGTCCCTGGCATACGCAAGGATCCAGGGCAAGTCTGCACTCATTGCCCACTTCCAAAACTCAAGCCTGATGAACGAAGACAAGCGATGCAGGCCCATCATCTTCCACTCCGAGGGCCCTAACGTTGGGGACCAGGTATACATTTACGATGGTACTACAGATTACTATGGTAATTTTGTTTCAGGAACCATTTCCCGTTGGTGAAAATGTTCGCTCTCGCACTTCGGCCTATTACAAGGCTGAATCTCTCTTGGAAGATCATCTTGCACATTTTGGGGACGGTGGCTTTGGTGGCTTTAGTGTCGAGTGAGAGTCGACGGACGTGCCTTTCGTGCAAGATTTTGGCATTTGTACAGGGAAGTTCAACAATTAGTATCCAAGAAGGGAGAATGGGATGCCATGAAAGAGCAGAGGCGTTCCATGGTCTCTTTGTTCGCCTGGTTGTTCTCCCATCCGCCGTATGTATGTATGTATGTATCTTGTCATTTGTATCGTCCCTTGCCTGTACAGAAGGCTTTAAGCCCATTCCCATTTTCCTGGAAATTGTATTCTTTGTATAAAACAAAAAAAATACGTGTATATCTTTTAGTGTGAGCCCAAGTTATATAAAGTCTCAACTCTCATGAATGTCAGTATTGCGTCGCCCAGGTTAAAATGAAAGCTCACCCCAGGACTGAAGTGGTTACAGCGGTTAAGCTGCGTCACAGGGAACGGTGTCGGAACGGTTTCCATGAACAGTGGCTGAATTCACCACTCTATAGGTTCTATACATTTTCACAGTTTGTACCAAATTCAATAATAAGCTACTGTAACTACCGGTAGTCCTGTCCGACTGTATAACTTTGGATATGTGCTTGCACCGCCAGCTTTTGGTTTATTTCTCTTTTCTGGAATTTGTGTTCAGCTCCAGTGTACATGCTTGCGACTCCAGAGCTGAAGCAGCATTGCTAGCCTACAGAAACAACATCTCACATAGTTTCAAGTTCTTCAAAACACCGGCTTAAGTGGTCATATTCACAGATTTCTCGGTAAACCTGTTAAGCTCGAAGAATCTGTTCGTCGCTGAAACAAAAGCTAATGTCTTTTTTTGCTCTAACGAAAGGTTTTGTTAGAGCACTCGGGTGGTGAAGGCCCTGTGCCCCTTGGGCTGGTAGCTACCGTAAGGTAAGGCGCTTGAGTCACAGGTAGTAGGTCCTAGGGTTCCAGAGGTCCACCACCTCATGTTTTCCAACAGGTAGTTGTGAGGCTTGTATTGTAGCTAACGTAGTTTACCTCGATGGTAGTTTACACTACGCAACTTTTAAACCTTTTTTTTTTCTCTAAATTATTGCAAAACATGAATTTTCTGGATGAAGTAGTTGCTGCATAGGCAGGTGGGTTTTGCTCGGGCGGATCCTCAAACATATTTTGAGTTTGGCCTCAACGAAAGAGGAACTCGATCAAACTCGACACCAGTTTGGCCAGGCTTACAGCCCATTATCTAGGAAATCAAGAAATATTTAAAGAATAGGTTTATAGGAGGAAGCGGGAAAATGCTAGACAAATTCGTCATTTTGTTGCAAGATGCGATCGGTGTTTGAAGGTGCTACTCATCTCACGTTTAATGTTATTATGCTTATGATTTTATTTTTACATTGAGGGGTTTACGCCTATATCATGCTAAACAAGGAGAGCTTGATTATTCTGTAGTTAACATGATGATATTAAAAATTCTCACGAATTTAGCTACACAAGGATTTTATTTCCTGGCCAGTTTGTTGTGGCATCTCGACAATGCTCATACCGGCATATGAGTGTCAATATCTGTAGCCCACCAGCTACCAGTTGACCGGATCATAAAGCTGACAATTGAAACAAATACACCAGAAGCTCTCTGTGACCACTGGCCCAACATGGAGGAAAAAAACTTCCGTTTGCACTTCACTCCCTCCGGCAGCTTTTCCCAGCCTTCTTCATTGTTTACCGAGAAGATGCAACGAGTAGAGGATTAGTTTCATAAGGATAACATTTGCGCTTTAGGTGTGCAACAAAATTACATGTAGAAAAATCCCAACATTTTCCATGTACATAGGCGTCGATACAGATACTGTAAACCGGAGAGAAAGAACAACTCATACAAAATTAAAGTGAATGCAAGATCAGTCATGTGATCATTCATTTCGAACGTCCACAAAATCTCCAAAATGAGCGACGGTTTCGAATAGACTCGCCTTTTTACAGGTCGTCAAAACCGTCAAAACCATAGGCGTGATAGCATACAGATCCGATACAGATAATAATGTAAACTCTCCTTGCAAAGCCGCTGCATAAGTGAGCTAGCTTCTGAAAAACGACACGATTAAAAAAACTTTCACTTACTTCGGTTCATACATGTTTCCGAATTTCTACTGTGTACAATGTCATCCAGAGCACCTAAAGATCGTCAGGGCACTCAGGCCGGTTACTAGAGGAGGTGCCCCTCTTGCACAACCACGCAATCAGAATCAATCAAGCCGAGAGCATGCTAGTTGTGGAAACTGCGTTAACCGACGAGTTAACTGAATTTGATCCTGGTAGATGTTGAAGAGGTCCTGATGAGTGTAAGCGAAATAAGACCCCTTCCATGCGTGGCCTCAGACTCTGAGCCATTTGTAATATGAAAGGCAGGTTTATGTAAGTGTTGGATGTCTCCTCTAATGGCGACTAAACCATAAACAAAATTAATGTGAAGCAATTTCATTTGCCACCGCAAACGCGAGGTCCTTCGAAGCAGGAAGCTTCCGACATATACAACTTGGACGATCTCCACTCACAGTGTCTTGGTATCTCCAAAGATATGACTGATGACTATCAACACTAGGTGTTAGTGACGAACCGCCAAGAGATGGCGGCTCTTGGGATCTGTTTGGCGGTTCGTCACTGGCATCGAAGTTACTTATGTCTTCACAGTTATTTATGTAAATTTGAATTTATAGTTTAACGTCTTAGCCCAATGAGGGCCATCAGACAGACATACACTTTTGCTTGATCTCTAAGCTAATACTAAAGCTGGACAGTGTGATAAACACTTGAAATAACACTTGAAACGTGACTCTAATATTTCAAGAGCTTTAATCTGTAATTGAGGAAGTATATGTTGTGTGTTATAGAAGTACAATAATCTTGATGGTATGTATCTTAGATAGGAACAACTCATGTTTTCAAGAGCATAAGGATATGGAAAAGAAGAATGGTAAAATCCTTGTCGTATCTAAATTCCATGTTGGAATGAATACAAAATTCTACCTTCAATGACGGGACATGGAGAGTATCTAGTTCTGTGTTGCAACCTCAAGAGTTTTGCATAGTCTTCACTGGCTTCTCCCTCTGACTTCTCACCTTCAGATCAAATTTGCAGGATGCATCACAGGTCTAGATAGAGATCCACGAACGATTTGTATCTACCACTTCACAATCAAACAACATCATCCTACCAATCATCACCATCACCTTAGTTTTAACTTTATTGCTTTACAGAACCCTTCAAGAGCGTATACCACGACCGCAACGTATGTGCCAACTATGCTCTAGTATGACCGCAGTGGAGGATGAAGAACAGAGTGCCCCATACTTGACACAACGCGTAGCATCGACTGGACCCAGAAAAGAAAGATTGAGTCTTTCATCTGATTGCCATTCCGTTTGGTTTGTAGGGCCTTGCTGTTGACGAGATGATCAGATCGCTCCTTAGTCATAATGTTTCGTCTGTTCATTGGTGGAAATTTCTGATTTCGTTTGTTGATTTTTGGGAAGTGCTACTTTCTGCTTAAGAAATGAGATATTAAAAGACTGAATAGCCCATTGTTTGCATACCTCGACAGTCTCACATAAGTAAACGCCGTGCAAAAACGGAGGGGATTCATTTCACGCAGATTGATGTAAACACGGAACTACGTATATATGTATAACATCAACGCAGTGATAAGGCTTCACTGCCAATTGGACGGCATATCATCTCTAGAAAGTGCCTTGCGACGTTTTGCCCATTGAGATCAGAGTCAAGTCGTAGAAGGTCAACAGTCCACGAGAGTTAACATTGGATAAAGGCAGCATCCCTTGAAACCCTCGATTCTAAGCTGCGCCTCGACGACGACGACGACGCCGAGGAAGGAGATAGGCGGCAATTTGCAAGGCGCAATGCGAGGTGGCGTCTTGGAATCGTCGTCCCCACTCTCCACCCTGCAACGCCTGGACCTCCAAGAGGTACTTGAGGACTTCATCGCTGGTATCCCTGATGCGGGCAAGGTCTACAAAGGCAGGGTTGTAGCTGCAACGGTTAGCAGCATGGAATTCAGCGAACGAACCTACATTGCGGAAATATGCTCGCCGGATGGTAGCTTCTCCACGGGCATGATCGTCGTGAATGGTAGCCCCGGGGACGCATTACCCGTTGGAACTAGGGTTGCCGTCAAGGAACCATTGCTGATAGATGAGGATTGCCCGATTCTGGTGGTGCATTCCCCTCCAGCTCTGGGCCTTCTCGAGAACTGGCCGCTGGAGCTCCTGATGGACCTCCAGGAGGACCCGGAACTGCTCAGAGCCGAGGGTAACACTTTCTTCGGGTCCAAGAGCTACGAACTGGCGGTGCAGAAGTACGGGTTTTGCATGTCCAAGCTATCGATTACCAAATGGCGGCTTCGAATAGGGCACAGGCCTTCCTCTCAACATGTACGAGGATGCCCTAATCGACTGCAACAAGGCCCTCAAGGTCGATCCCGACCATGTGAAGACCCTGAGGAGGAAGGGTCTTGCCCTAATGGGCCTTCAGGAGCACGAAGCAGCCCTAAAGTATTTCGAGAAGGCCCTGGAGCTCTCCAGCGACCACAAGCGAGCCCTAACCGAGGACCTCGAGGCTTGCAACAAGGCGATCGAGCAGAAGGTCTTGGGGAAGTACGACCTCAGGGGCTACATTATGGGCGACTGGAGGGTCAACGGTGCGCCTCCATGCAGCGACTTCGTTGGACCTGTGGAAGCCGGGTTGACCGCGGATGGACGTGGTCGTGGACTCTTCGTGACCAGGGACGTTAGGGCTGGGGAGTTGCTCATGGTGTGCAACCCGCTCGCCACCTCCACCTTTGACATCGATGGGAACGACCGAACGTGGGAATGCTTTGACTTGTCCATGGCGGCTTTCCGAGCTTGCAACGTCTCTACCCGAGTCCAGGTCTTGGCCCTGGCGGATACCGATGGTAACACTCCAGGGTTGATGCGTAGCTTCGAGGTTAACCATGGTATCTACGACGAGTACATGCTTGAGAAGCCGCCATCGGTTCTCGTGGACATGAAGACGGCGATGGAGGTGGCCAAGATGAGCTTCTTCTGGAACGTCTACTACGTAAAGAGCCACTGTGGTTTAACCGCGGTTTGGGGTCTTCCGACGCTCATGAACCACTCGTGTCTCCCCAACACGTCGAGGTTCGACGTCGGTCTGGCCATGTTCATACGAGCTTCCAGGGACGAGTTGCTAACCTCCTACTATGATCCCTTTGGCATCCACGAAGCTCACTCCAAGGTCCTCAAGGACGAGCATGGGATTGTCTGCAGCTGCAAGCGGTGCAAGGTGGTCGCGGAACTCCAATTGGGCAGGCTCCTCTCGAAGTTCCGAGGTGACTTTGAGGCGGCGGAGGAGGCGGGTTCTACGTCCCAACTGGCGGCGGCGGCGGCTGCTCTCTGCCGCCAAGTCGAATTTATACTCGACTCCGGGATTGAATGAGGAGGAGCGGACTTGGGTTAGAATGGAGTACGCTGGAGCATACGTCCATTGCTGTTTGAGCAAGAAGGTGCCCGGGCTTCCTTCCGGCACCGAGGTGATCAAGATGATGCACGCTACGGCTCGATTATTTCAAGCTTCACAGCGCTTGCTACCTCTTCGTTCGCGAGGGCGGCTGCTGCAACCTCAACGCACGTCGAGCCATCTCCGAGGAGATCACGAGCTTCTTGGGGGAGTCTCATGGGTTGAACCACCACTTGATCCTCGCAAGCTGCCCGATGAAGGTACTTACTTAAATATGTGTTTAAATGCTTTTATTTGTGTGTCAATTATTCAACAGGTCCTCCTTGCCCAAGTTGCCAGTGTTGATGTCTATGGCAAAGCCGCTCGAGAGGACGGTGAAAGTGAAATTGGCTTCATGTCTGCGATGCTTAGAGCTGATTGGTGTATGGCACCACGTTTTCTAATATACAATGAGTTTTCATCTTTATATTTGCAGTACATTGCTATGGTTGTTTAAATGATAATTCATTCAGTGGTGAGCTTTCATCGTGATTCAATTGTGAACGGTGTTGTATTAGTGTTCAATTAAACATCAAAAGAAAATCAACAAAAAAACGTAAATAAAGGGACTATTTGGACTGAATAATCTATCCTCTTGAAGGTCATTGAATTTATCAAGGCAATGGCATGAAATGCACAATATAGAATTAGTCGATTGCTTTCCATGTGAGATAGAACAGCCTTGGAACGATTGTAAGTTGTTTGAGTACGAGGCAGATTACAACATGGGGTGAGGACCTCAGTGTACAGTGAGTTTTTACCAGATGGTATCCAGTTGATGGCAAATCATTCTGTTACCATGGTATCTAATTGATATTTATGGTACTAATGATTTAGTACTGGATACCATGGTAACAGGCTCTGGTAATGAACGTAAGGAATATATGATATTTAAAAGTCCTGGTTGCACCCGGGTTGTACTGTTTAAGTTTTCCATCTAGGCTAGTTCAAGTCAAAGTCTATAAATATGTTATTGGGTTACTTCTGCCTTGCATCTTTTACATATGTTTTAGGCATTTAATTCAAGTTGCTCTTGCCTTTCTTCTGCAGTGGTTTTTTTAGAAAAGATTAGAATGAAGACGCAACAAAGTATTGTTGGTCGGACGAGCAATTCCCAGAATCCTCATCCAAACTTCCGCTTTCCAACGAGCTGGTGCCAACCTCCAGAGATTAACTGACGTGCCAAACAGTGTTTCTCTGTATAGAAGAACCAAGTTTTCTATGCCAGGTGTATTTCTTCCTCTTGTTCAATTGTTTCGATGGAACCATGCTGCATACAGAAGAGCAATACGAGCTTAATTCCATGCCTCCTTCGTGACAGTTGACCAATTAGAGACAGGAGTGATAGTACCCGGGGAATTGAACGGAATTGGTAATGTCCCGAATTTCCCAAAGAGTTCCCGCCAGTGTCCAAACCATTGAACAATATAGTAATGCAGTGGCATGAAACTTCTGAGGAACAAAGTTGAACAATGGCTGCTTAAACAAATTTGCTTAAACAAATTCAACGATGCATATGGAGTGGAGTGGCAATCAATGGCTTGAGCATGAATAAAAGCAATATTTTCACATTGCAAATGCTGTGGAGTACAAAGCACATAAGAGTATTAATTCACCTTCCTATGGCCCTTTAGATGAACCTTAAACACTTCCACTGTATTTGTTCTTGAGGCCGTTTGTCTGCCAGCTCTAATTGTCTGCCTAGCCGGGGCACGGGATACTATGCTGGGGTTTTATGTGCTCGTACAAAGTTACACAATATTTTTTTTACAAGTCCTTTGCTATGTATGCCACGTACATGTCAAGTTACGGAAGTAGAGTTATTACAGGGTTTCCGGTACAACTTTAGGACTCTCATCCGTTTGACGCTGGTGTGCTTATCCTTCTACTCGTGGGCTTTACGGCAGCTTGTGCTCTTCCTCCTCGTTTCATGCTCCGTAGGTCATCAGATGCGGCCACAAGTAGCTATACCATGGTCGCCTCCTTTTTTCATCTACAAGTTTTCTTGGGTTTTTTAATAAAGGCGGGTGACTGTATTAGGAAATGCACGGCACACAACCGACTTGCAGAAGAACAGTCCACACCGACTCCCTTACAAGATGCACTGGTTTGCACAGATTCCAAATAACGTTTCCCGATACAAAAGAAAGAGTTTCTCAACCCCGGGAGTGGCATACACTCATTGCGACGTAACCAGGCCGCATACAGCAATGCAAAGCAATTCCTTGGTTCTTGCGTTTTTTTCCTTTTTCTTCTTCTTCCAC
>LDJE01095707.1:0-11328 GCA_001021135.1 Selaginella kraussiana
GGCGGGGACGGCCTGGAGGAGCGGAGCCGACTCGACGAACGAACGGCGGTATTCCCACTCGCGGCGGCGACGCGGATCCTTGTAGAGCTGCACACGGAAGGCGTCCCTCGCAGCCTGGACGATCTCGTGGTGCTGCGATGCGTATGTGAAGTTGGTGCGAGCGGAGGAGCCACGCATCTCACGAGCGGCACGATCGTAGGCTTCTGCGGCCGCCTCCGCCGTATGGAATGTGCCCAGCCAGCGCCGCTGCTTGGTCCTTGGATCGCGGATCTCCGCTGCGTACCGACCCCACGGGCGGCGGCGCACGCCGCGATACTTGCCCTTGCTGCGCTTGTTGAGGATGCTGCCGCTGGAGGCGCTCATGTAGAGCATGCCGCTGGTGCTGCTGCTGTTCTTGAGATGATCGTCGTTGATGATCATTCAAACAAACGAGGCGCCGATGGTCCTCGCTTCCGATCGCTGAGCGTACGATGGCTGCTCGTTGCTGATCGCTTCGAGGCGCTGGCCGCTCGTTGATGATCGAAAAACTACTGAAGAAACTGAGCAAACTGCAAGAACTGCGATAGACAATTGCGAGATGGGTCGATTAAAAAGGGCTGGGAGGATCGAAATGTAAGAGCTGGGAGTTCGATCTCTGGCGGGCACTCGTTCCACGAGGGGCGAACGACAACTACTATACCCTCCCAACGTGGACGTCAGCACTTACATTCAATCATCATGAATGATTCCAGATATGCAAATCTAAAGAGGCCCATGCATGCGCTAACGCCTCTAGGGCTATTATCATGGCCTATGGTAGTGGGGATAGCTTAGCACTCGCTGGACATATTTGGCGGAGGCACAGCCAATTAGTCCCATTTTTCTAGCTCTGCCGCCATTTGTAGTTATGGTTTATAACGCATTTTAGGGTTGCGGAAACTAGGGCTGACGCATGTATGAGGAGTAATTAGGGCTCGTGCACATGGGCCCTATGCGTGCACGTAAGCACCACATACGTGACAGCGCGCACGGGCGGATCGCACAGCTCTTAGAATCTGGGGATTCCTTGGGCATTGAGCAATGATGATGATATTGCTGGCCTCGTAAAATTTATTTCAAGTTTTGCCAAAATTTGACATATTTGATATTTTGGTTTCGTTAATGGTCCGCATATCTGTCGAAATCCAATGCCGATATTGTTACGGGCAATTCTTTCAAGGCCAAATTAGAAGGAATGGGATTATTCCCTGGGAAAATGGGGCCTGGCTTCTAGTATTGATCCAAGGTCCAACCTTGCCATGTTTTTCATGCGAAAGATCGCTCAGCGAGTTGAGTTGAAAGACGTTTGATGCCTTCTTGGCTTCTGACTGCTGAAATTTCAATCCTTGCAGCTGAGCAAATCGTTGAATGAATCGCTACTGATTCCCAAGGGACGTCGACCTTGTTCAACAGAATGACCAACAAAGCTCTACTGACCCCATGGAAGGCTTTGTCATTTCTGTACAAGCTTAATATTTTCTTGTTAGAGTGTGTATTATTATTAAGTATCCTTCCAAAGTTAAGCATCAGAGATTAAGTATATGTTAAGTACATGTACATCCCTCCGAAATTATGTACATCACTCTTTACGTACGTATGTATGTATGTATTAAGTATAACGAAACTTCGTGCACGGCCTTTAAGCAGAGTTCATGAAGGCGTGTTTTCTCGGAAGCAGAACTGGTGAGACTACTGATAGGCTGTTTAAGTCTGGTCCGGCAGATCGACGAGCTAGTCTAATATATTTAGCACCCGGGATTTAGCAACTTTAATTCCGTATACAGCAGCGTAGAATGAGTGCAGGTTCAACGAACATACCTTGAGAAGATAGCAGCTTGATCTTTGTGCAAGCAACTATTGTGCTCTTGGTGGCGATCTTTGTGGTGATCCAGTTCTCGTACATGCAAAAACTCGGTAAGAACATCCTACAGGACAGCCTACAAATCCGTGCTGCAAATACTAGTAGTGGAGGAAGCTTGAACACATATCGTGGACTTCGTAGTCGAGGCATTGGTTTGGCAGCTCTTGATTAGCTTTTCGCAGTTGAGGGATTTCGATTTATCACCTCTTCTTTAGATCTTCACCTGCTCTACTAGGTTGCAACTCAGGAACGGTTCGGTATCACAAATATTATGTTTTGATGGTTGCTCTTGACGAGCATACATATAGGTTAATATAACTTCTGAGGTCCAGCTCACTACTTTAAACTTATTAGGGATGGTCATTATTCAAAATTTCATTGTACTTAATTATCAAATTTGAGCACGTAAAGGAGTCCACTTTTGTTGTATATACGCCACATGGGGAAATCAGTTGGCTTATGTTGTGACAGTTTCTTATAAGGCTGAACTCTGAAATGCTGAATGGAGTTCTGGCAAATAGGTAGCTCCCACTCTACATGCATCGTTCGCGAGGTGTAAAAGACTGATTGATTGAAGCATCATGATTGATCAACAATGAATCCCATTGATTGCCCACTTTGTTTTTGCGTTTTTCTTCTCGAGGGTGGCGGCTGCTGATGAACAAAGCCTCCTTTTATAGGAGAGTAACCCAGAAAGGCAAATTTCTGTCCCAAGCCCACGCATGGCACGCCAGCTACGCTCTTTTCAGACAAAATGATAATTAAAAAAACGTGCCTTCTAGCACTGCACAGGGAATTTTTCGAGAGAAAAAAACCGCGTACGGAGCTGCAAAATGCTGCAAAAAAGCCTCAGAAACTTTCATGGAAAATTCGGGGTGAGACTTGCCTCTTGTCGGGAGCGAACCGATAGAAAGTGGTCCATGCAAACGCGAAAACACTCGTCTGGACTTGGCGTTGCATATTTGTTTCCTGGGGTGGTGCAACTTGGGGCCACATTCAACAATTTGTAATGTTTTTTCGGGTCTGGAATCTTCAGGGAACTCAGGCTCCAAAAGATTGAGCCTGGCCGGAAAAAACGAATATTGGGTGTGTATATATATTTAAATATCACCTTTAAACACGCATCTCTGCAATGCAGTGCCCAGTTTTGCTGCATGCTATCATCAGCAATCTTGTTTCCTATGCATGCACGTTAACTTCAAACACAGGCTCAAAGGTTTATCTTTTGAGTGAAGATCCAGGGATCCAAAGTTCCAAACTATTTGTATAAAACAGATAAATCAGTCTTGTAGAGGCCCTACAAAACAAGATGGCGTGCAGTGAACAGTAGTATCTGCCCAAAAAGAGGCCAATTTATTGTTTTCTGAACATTGGTTCTTACACGTAAACAAGCAAATGTGAAGAGCGTGCAACCTGGAAAAGTACTGCCCAACCACAAGCCTAGCACTGACGACTGTTTAATTATTTTATAATCTAAAATCCTGGCCATCAGACATATGTTCAGTTTTCTTAATAGCTACCTAATCCTAACCCGTACATTGTAACTTTGTATGGTCGATTGATTTAATGCTGGGTTTTAAATGTATCAATAGTATTGTATTTTATAAATTGATGGGACTCCCAGCGGGTGAGATTTGGTGAGATAGTACCAAGTTGAGAGTATCACCAAAACAACCCAGCTGGAGAGATACCTGTGAACTACTAGCCTACGTTTGCAATATGAGGGTTTCCAAATAACATCTCTTCACGGGGTTGACAATACCAAACTGCCTAACCTCATGCACCAGAGTTCCCCGTCTCGTTGCGAGGAAATGCAGGGCTGGGCTGGGGACTTTGTCTTGTACTCTATTTCGTTAGTTTTTTTGTTGGTGAGAATTCATGAATCCCTTCCTCTCATGAAGAATGTGCATGCTCAGTTGTCCAGTTGCATATACATGGCCAACCACAAGCCAAGTTAGTCTTTTTGTTCCGTGCTGCTGATCGATCTCACCTCAGTATAAGTCTACTGTAAATTCTCATTTGTTGTCTTGCTCTCTCAGAATTGAATTTGCATTTCTCTTGGTCTTCGTCGTCGTCGTCGTAAAAATCGAATCGACTCGACCGAAGTCGATATTTTTCCTTCTTCGACTCCGTCTCTGCGGCATTTATGCATGTTGTTTGTCCTGTCGAGCAAGCTCCTGACCTTCACCAGAATGTGCACGTGAGCTTTCCTTGCCAAATACTTCATTGCATCAAGTATTTGTATTCATTCAGCCAGAAAAGCTGGAGAACATTTATACGGTAAGACCTTATACTGCTTCTCCTGCTTCTACAGCCATACACGATGCAGCGTAAGAACACCACAGACGTTGCAGTTTTAACTGCTAGCATTATCCACCAAGAAACGTATAAGAGATAAGGCCTCTAGTGTGGAGAGTGCAGGCTGGCAATTTCACGACTTGTCACCGTCCAAATCCAACGTTTTATACCAATTTCTATATTTCACGCAAGCAAACAACGTTGCCGTCGTAGACTACGTCTTCGTCATCTGATCGTATTTCTATCCGATCGAGAAGTTCCTTGTGAAATGGTATTCTATATAGAATACCATTATATAATGTAATATATATTACATTATATAGTAGACATACTGTAGGAGCGATGTAGTATGCAAGACAGTATGTTCCTTGTTGCATTGCATGGCTGCTGCTGGCGATCTTGGGAGCATATCATGAAGCTTGCTAAACAACAACAACCAAAAATTGAAACGCTTGGAGATGATATATATACTGGTATTCAAATAGTGTTAATTTTCATTGCTCTCTCGTGAAGGATACACATATTAAAGCAACATGCCCATATCCTGCGTAGGTTGAATAAGATGCGTACCAAGACGAAATGTCATGTTCGTACTTCCCTACAGCTCAGGACGATTCCTGTCCATGTCAAAGACAACGAAAAGAGGTTCTAGTCTATATTACTTTTCAGTTATTTTCTCCAGTATTTTCTAGTCTCGACGATTCTTCTGGTCAGATCTCGCAAAAGCTTCTTCTAGTTCACATAGTAGCCATACTGTGCATCAATCAATCATATGTTTCGCATTCTAGGCCTCCTTCGCCTTTGTTTCCCCCTAGAAACTTTAGACCCGATCAAAAAAGACCAAGTTATAAAAACCGGTCAAGCCCATGTTGCTAGCTCGACGAAATCAACAAGGTTGATTTCTCAGCAAGGCTTTTCTCTCTCGGAAAACATGTTGTCTTGCATTGTCCGGTGGTAAACTCCAAATTGAGGAATGAGGCATTGTGGCACCTGACCAACATGCAGCAACTTTAGCTGCTTCCACAAATCGCCAAGCTTCGTGATCTCACAAGTCTCAAGTTCTCTGTGTAAGTATCCTCTGAAAAACAATTGCAAGTAATTATTGTCTTTTGACTTAATGAAACCCTAAAAGCTGTACAATGATTCTGTTGTTTGGTACAATGGTGGTGGTGACTTGTCCCCTAACGACCATTGTTTTCGTGTCGTCGTAGATCCCCATCAATCAGCTTTTGTCTCGGACACATTTGTGGAAGAAGCCACATTTATTCGATCTAGTAGCGAGAACACGAAACTGGACTAGGAAATGAATGTTGTTACCACAGCTTCGAGCTAGTTGCAAGGTAGTTCCGTTTGCTTCTGCTTCTCATAGTAGCTCAAGAAAATCGAGCCCTGGACGAAGAAGAAGAAGCATTATCCATCTTTGACACGGTTCTATAGTACGTAAGAGCCCCGCAGCCACAAGCAACTGACTTGGAACATGATGCTGCACAGCATGCATGAAGCCGACGTGAAGACGCAGGAAAAAAAATGGTAAAAAAGGAAATCAAATAAATACTATGGGAGCAACCTCGAACTTCGGCTTACCAAAAAGAAAGAAAAAAAATGCTTTTTTGTTGGCGTGTCAACTTGCAGTGTGCTGCCCCCGCTGGGGTCCTCTCTTGGGCCATCGTTTTCCATTGTCTATTCATTGTATTGTTCA
Source organism: Selaginella kraussiana (assembly GCA_001021135.1). Taxonomy (NCBI): domain Eukaryota; kingdom Viridiplantae; phylum Streptophyta; class Lycopodiopsida; order Selaginellales; family Selaginellaceae; genus Selaginella; species Selaginella kraussiana. Next base: position 5,877 of record LDJE01095707.1, read on the forward strand.
CTTATATCCATATAAACCGGATCAAAACCCCTCGTCATGTGGCTGGCTGCGATATATCAGCGCCGAGAAATCAACAAGATGTAAACAAAGCTGGAGCAACAGTACCTCTACGAATGTGGACTGCTTGGCAGCTGCTCCACCATGCCCCACCTCCTCCAGCTGCGTTCTGCAGCGACAACTCCCTAACTTCAAACCAAGGGACCGAACTAGCGCAAGTGTATTCATACAACATCAACGTATATAGAGTAGAAAAATACAAGATACAAAAACAACAACACACACAATGCAGAATGTGTGACCAGGTATCCGCGAAGTGCACAGTAACCTTTATACTATGATGATGATGATCCTCTCCCCTCCATTGGAATAAGAGGTCTCTTTCGGAGGACATTTATATATATTTTTCTTTTGCCTATGGTTTTGGCCTGCATCATCAAGCTCTCAGCAACATCCCAAATGGAGGACTATACTTACCCAAGCCCATGTGCCATGATGTCCATCTTCATTGCCCATGCATATGTAATCGGGATAAGGACCTCCCCTCTCATGGCAGAGCCCACCAGCAGCAGCTCGTGCAGGAGCAACAGCTGCTGCTGCGGCAACTGCGACGGCCGCTGTAAGCAGTGCTTCTAACGATGAAATGTTTTACGTGCCGGGGGTTCTAGAAACAAGCTTGTCCCACAAATACGCACGTATTAGTAGACGGGGAAACAAAGCAGATCGCTCCTAACAAGGACTTTGTATATCGCAGGAAGCATGCAGCAGACACGACTTTCATGCGTGAACAACTGAAACAAGGCTTGCAAGTCAAGAAACGAGAGACCCCATGGCATGTACGAGAGTCCCAAAAATGCACAAAAGAATGATCCTTGTTTCTGTTCGTGGACAGAAGACGCCGCATTTTACCAGACCCACTAATGCAGCCCCAACTTTAAATGCATACCCTCTTGGGGTTTCGTCAGCGGGCTTAACTTACTGCCTTGTCTTTTGCTCGGATGAGCTTCTCCTGATGATGCATATGATGATGAGGGGATGCAATGCAAGTTAAAGAGCAGTCAAGCACAAGCACTCCCTACCTACTCCAAACATACGGCCGGAATAGAAGCAAAGACATACGTATGTACGTAAGTACACAGCTACTACTGAAAGCATCAAAACAACAGCCCGGGTCCAGGGCAGTAAAGCTCTACCTGATCACTTTCTACTAAATTCTCTCTTCGGAAGACGATGAAGAATCCTGAGTTTTTGTAATCAAGCTGCTGCACACACAACATACACAAACACGTAGTCGAGCAGAGTGAGGTAGAGGGTACTACCAAAGTACGTGCCAGGCTTTCGCGGTTCCGCTTTCACACTCAAGCACTATATAGCGTGCATTCCTTTGATGAGACTCAATCAACCCCAGAGAGGGCCACAGAGGCCCCTCACTATGCACACGCACAGGAGGCACATTGCAAACGAAAGCTCACGGAGGTACACCAGGGAGTCCTTGCTACAAAGGATAAAGAAAACACCACACACACAATGACAATTGCACAGTACCCTCCTGAGCTCACTGTGGTCTCTGTGGGGAAAGGTGTGAATACAAAAACTTCAAACACAAGAGGCAGGCGGGAAAATGGCCGAATGCCCCCGACAGGCAACAACAGCCTACAGCGCTATACAGGGACCGTACTTCTTTGAAAGGTGCAAAACCGGGAAAAAACGGGGGGTAGGGCAGTTGTGAGATTAAGCTTATGGTTAGGAACGTAGGGACAAGTATAGTAGCAATGCTGTTGTTGAAGGGTTGAAGAAGCAATTCTGTTTTGGGGTTGGTTTCAGGAGAGGTGTTGCAGTGGGGGGCCAGCCGGATTCTCGGTGTCAGGAAATGTTACTATTTTGTTGAGTAACTCCTCAACAAAGCACTACAAGGGGGCAGCAGCAGGCTCCAGGGGCCGAATGGAGAGAGGGTAGTGCTGCTGGGCAGTTGATATTATTATGAGAGCAGCCAGGGGCCTGAGCCTGAGCAAGAACAAAAAGAGGAGAATAGCCCGGAAAAAAAAAAACCAACAATTATACAACCGTGAAAAATATATATAGGCAGCTGCTCTCGCAGCAGCAGCCCAGCAGCTGCAGCATTCAAAGATGGAATGATAGTTCTTCCTCAAATGGAAGATGGTTCAAAGCAAGCGGGAGCTCACTCCTACAATGAATGAGAAAAAGAGGAGGGAGTGTTTGCCTCCAAATGCTGACTGACCGATAGAAGGCTTTTGCGTGCTTGACCAGTCCCTATATATGTATTGTTTTTCGCATTTTTTCTGAAAAAAAACGCCGCGGGAATTTCAAGTTCAAAGCGGATAAATAGGGGTGAAGATTCCCGTAGTTACCCATGGTAGAAGTAGTAAGTAGTAGCCGAAGGCACGAGGATCTGCGCATAGTCAACTACGTCTCTGCTGATCACAACGTGCGGGCGGCCCCTACCAGGACCTCCTAGTTTCTTTGTTTGCTCGTATCCCACCAAGGTTCTCGGTTTTTTCCTCCATTCCCCCACTCAGAGGAGTACACCGGCAGTCTGATTCGCCGAAAGTGGTGGTGGCCTGGAACGTATCACCATGGTAGCCTCATCCAACGTTGCTTTCCTCGATCTCATTATTTCTGACATGAAAATGCGTGCTCAGGCTCATGGCTGATCCCTGCCCTCTTCGTGCTCATCATTCCTCTCCTGTGATCGATCAAGCTAAAGCTTGAGGTGTGATCTCATCTCTCCAGCAGCAGCAGCAGCAGAAGGAGCAGGCGGCGTGTTTTGACTACCACACATCTCCGCAACATATCCCGTCGCCGTCACCGGACCTCAAAGTCACTTCCAAGGCTGCTTCCTCCTGTCACTCGGCGCTGGTCACTGTTCACGGAGAGCTGGAGGCCTGTTTTCCTGGAATTTTCCGGTCCCCAGAAGTCCCTCACGTATCATCATCGGCCTCAAACTCAACCTCAAGCGGCTTGCTTTCATTCCGGCTCCTTTTTGCCCCGACTCCCTTTGTGCGTGCGCTCGTCCGATTGTCTTTCTGGGCCTGTCCCTCTCGCTACTTTTTCCAAGCGAACACATGTTCGAAGTAGTATAGTAGAGTAACTCTCATACAACTTTGCTGTAGTATGTAGTAGTAAGTAATTAGTGAGGTGGTCCCTGTTTTTGACGAGGCTCGGCTGGACACTCTCTTTCGTGCTCTCTGTATTGCTGTAATAAGCGCAGCTCTCTGCATTTTCCCCTCAAAGGGTCTTCCACAGCCCCAACTTGTGGTCCCTGGTCGACATCTTCACCACTTCCCAGCTGGCCTTTCGTCCCTGACGGACATAGCCCCAAGTTCTTTGAGGAGGTGTGTAGTGGTCCCGAGCTTCCTCCTGCCTCTATCTTCATTCCATCATAGAAGAGAAAAGCTATTGTTTCGTCGCAGAAGTTCCCACTATACTTTCTCGTCTTTGTCTGAGTGTATTTTTTCCCGCGGCTGTGGCTGGGACTGGTTTTTTCAATTCTTCAGACTCTCGTATAGCTTCGGCCAAATTCTCCTCGTTGTTGGCCACTTCTCGGGGGGAAGATCTCTGGTTTGTCGTCGTAGGTTGCCTGTAATATATATCCTTCTTCAAGTCCCTCTTTCTGGATCTTGGCTGCTTGCTTCAACCTCTTTGCTCCAGGCCCTCCAGTCCTCCAGTGGGCAGCCGCTCTTCCCGCCGCAGCTATTACTCGTCTGGAAGTTCAGAATTCCCTTTGTCTTCATCTCCAAAAACTGCAAACTGGCTTCTTCAGAACTACTACTTGGTGGTCACCACTGGGGTGTTACCACGGGGTTCAACCATCCGACGTTGACGATATATATCCATGGGACAACCACCACAAAGTACGAATGCTTCCAAGAACAAATGGTGGAGGTGTAGTGCCATAGCGTGCAGGTGGGGATGGCCCCCCTTCTGACTCGTTGCTACCACTCTTCGTCTTCCCCCTTTTGTCTTTTGTCTCAGCTGCTGCAGCCTCATGGTTGGCATTCTCAGTCGAGGAGGAACTTGTGAATTGCACACTCCAAGGAAGTACTAGTAGAGAGTTGGGAGTTTTTGGAGTTCGTTCCTGAGGGAGGGTCGCCCAAAGGAGGGGCTTTTTTGTTTCAGGCTCGGCAAACACGACGACGACGACGATGACGACGGGACGCCACCTCGTTGCGTAACCGCTGGTACTGAAATCATAGAGGCAGTGACCAAGTTTTTAGCCAACCAGAGAATTTGCAAGTTTTTTTGCCGTGGTTTTACCAAGTAAGAACTGCAACTATAGTTTGTCCGAGTAGAATTCACACTGAGCTGCTGCAGCCACTGTTCATTTCATAGTTCTTCCTGGAGCTGCATGGGATGCCACCGGACTTCGTCTCCAATTGTTCAGCTGCTCCAGGCTTGCAAGGGAGTAGTTTGAATTCCGCCAAGTTGGAGGACAGCAACGTCGATTTCCGGGGGTTTTTGTTAGCGGACCCGAGCATGACCACGTCCAACATTACTTCAGCATCGGGAGAAGCCAGCGTTTCATCGGGGAATCGAGGTGACAGCGGCATGCAGCAGCCCAAAAACACTAGCGTTGCTTCCGGTCCTCAAGCCAGCAATGCTGGCCAGCCTCCACCGGCAAAGAAGAAGCGAAATCTTCCAGGAACTCCAGGTAATCACGCAATATCCCTCCTTTCTCCCTCGCTTTGCATCTGTATGAACATTCGCATGATCCTTGATTTTGAGCTCATTCTTGAGAGGAACCATTCATCTTCGTACATATAAGAGTTTTCATTTCGTTCATGTACAAACACATATGTATACATATTACGAATTATTAGAACATTCATCTCTGCGGGAACGAGCACCACGTATATTACGAAGTGTTAGAACATTCATCTCGTAACTCTCGGACTCGTATACCAAGACATACATCACTGAATGCATCTCTGAGGCATAAGCTGCTCACGCAAAATCTAGCAAAAATGCCAACGTGACGATGCATCTTACTAAGGCATTGAATTGGTTTTAATTGCAGACCCAGATGCAGAAGTCATCGCCCTGTCTCCAAAGACGTTAATGGCAACCAACAGGTTCGTGTGTGAAATCTGCGGGAAAGGGTTCCAGAGAGACCAGAACTTGCAGCTTCACAGACGGGGTCATAACCTCCCGTGGAAGCTAAGGCAACGGACAAGTAAGGAACCCCGAAAGCGGGTATACGTCTGCCCCGAGGTCTCCTGCGTGCACCACGAGCCGTCAAGGGCCCTCGGGGACCTCACCGGCATCAAGAAACACTTCTGCAGGAAGCACGGTGAGAAGAAATGGAAGTGCGACAAGTGCAACAAACGATACGCAGTTCAGTCTGATTGGAAAGCCCACTCCAAGACATGCGGTACCAGGGAATACCGCTGTGACTGTGGAACACTATTCTCCAGGTGAGATTTTCATTACATTCGTG
>LDJE01095762.1:0-16243 GCA_001021135.1 Selaginella kraussiana
CACCATGCTCTCAGTGGTTGTTTTGATTTTTTTGGTTTCAATCCGTGGTTCGGTCGTGCTTTCTAGTGTTTTTACGAGTCCCCTTTCTAATAATTGTCACCTATTCGTAAAGTTCAACGAGCCTCGGGCCACCACTTTGGAAGCTCGCTGTCGAACTGTATGTACATAAGAGAACACCAAAACCTTCGAACGGGCCAATGGAACCCTGCACTAGTCACTAAGCTGCAGAAGCATGGCAACACCTCGACGGATCCAATGATCTGGAGGTTGATCAGTGGGAAGCTCCACGTTGAAGACAAAGTTGGACGAGTGACCCGTGGTTGCCAAAACACCCCTGCGTTCTGCGGTCCTGTAGAGCGGGCAGTAGTAGCAAGGGAACTCTTTCTTCTTGGAAACTTCGCAAGGTGAGAGCCAGATCTTTGGTGCAGGAGAGTACAGAACCTTAGGCTCCGACTCTGCCAGCATCATCTTGTCGAAGTCCCAACGAGCTCCCTCCAGGAACATCCCATATATGTAGCAACCATCCTCTGGTTTCTGATAGTCGTCCATGGTAGCAGGGAGACACTTGAACTCAAAGCAGACATTGTCTATGGGGATCTTGTACTTCCTGGCATAGTTTTGCAATACTCCTGTGAGAAATGCATGCGTGAAGAAAAAGCCGCTTATCCAAAACTGTGGTGGTGGCCCCTTTTCTGACCACACTTGAAGCATGTTGAGACGCTGCTGAATGTCGGCAACGTAGCTGGTAAGTGGTTTGAGCGAAGGATATGATTTCCCTGCCCACATTGCGGGTATCTTGCCTGTATACATGGTATTTGCGAGCCTCTCAATATCCGAGGACATGGCCACCAGGCCCTTGAGCGTCCGTTGCAAGGTGAAGAGGCTCGTTCGTATAATCTGCAACCACAAAGGTCAAATTTTTCCCAAAGAAATGACGCGATTTTACCTCTGTGAGATTGTTGTAGCGAGTCATTTCCTGGTGGAGCACCGAGTTCATACTCTCCTCGTATCTAACCGGGAAGCGATACCGTGCCAATTCAATATCAAATGGTGGAGGTATCCTGGCTGCCAGGTCCTTTGCAAGGTTCCCAAGCACCTCCTCCTTGCTTTGTCCACCACCACTTGATGTGCTACTCTGTAAGCGCAATAGGGATGTCTCAAACCAAGTTCAATATATACCGAGAACTAACTACGTTACCTGTGTGCTGAGGATTGAGTTTAACATCATGTCCGTCTCCTGCTGATCCTTGGTAATATCAGCATTTTCGTGCAAGCCAAATGCTTCTGGAGAAGCAATCAAGGGGAACTGCTTTATGTGCTCGATGTATTCGTAGTATTCACCGTCGGGAGGAGCATAGTAGATCCCAGATGGTGAGAACTTGTAGTCATCGTCCAATACGGCAGGAGTGTACAAGACAGACAAAAGAGACATAAGCGTTCTTCTGTCATGCGCATCCGTCACTCGGCCACCATAGTTACACTCACCAGTGAGGTACACCAGAGCCTGGAGCACGAAGCTTTAATTAATAGAGAGATGATAATACTACTCTGGAATACCTTGAATGGCACAACGTCCGGAAACTCTATCAGAAACGCTTGAAGCTGCCGCATGCTGATTTTCAAGTCGGGATCGCTAAACTGGTAAGGGATGTTCCAGCCAAGCGGACCAAACTTGACCCTTTCTTGAACCGAAGCATGAAAAAAACACAACGCGAACAACATTTTTCGCCATACCGGTCCCTTCTCTCCTTGAAACTCAAAGAAGGCAGGATCGCTGATAGGATAGCTTTGGTAACTCTAAATACGAAAATCACACGATAAGTCAGCAATTAAATATAATCAAATAAATGTTTACCAGTAACATATTAGCACGCAAGCCTTTCGGAGACTCGTTGGTCATCTTGATGCCGCTTTGTAGTATGGCCACAGGGAAGTGCTCAGCGGGATAGCTGGTTAACCAAAGCCGGAAGCCAGGATTTGCACTGTCTGGAGTCATGACTTCACATATCCTCTCAAGGTGTGCCATCCATGAGGCTGCAAGGTGACAGTTTTGTAGCACCACCCAAAAACCTAATTGCATTCCCATTTGTATCATCTGAGCTGCCTTGGGACCTTGTCCTTGGCCCAGTGATATACTTTGGACCTGTTTTACAAAATGTGTTGGAATTAGAATGTAATTCTCAATGCATGCTTACATCTTGTTTCAAGCTTTCCGCGAACTTGAGAAGTGCTGCCATGGGGTCTGATCCAGGAGATAGAACGAATATGAGAGGAACTACTGGCGTAGAGTCTCTGTAGGCTCCTTCAAGATCAAATGCCGGTGGTTCGACGTATCTTTGGCCCATCGCCTCAAGGACAAACGTGTTAAGGCTTGCAACTATCTTATCAGGCCTTATAACTCGCAAAACCAGCTGCTTTTGGAAAGCATTGAGAGTCGTCCCCCAATTGCCCGGAAGCGGTTCTTTGTGAGGCTGAGGGCTGTCATATATATGTCTCCACCTTTCTGGATCCTCTTGGAAGAACTTGTTTAATCCCTGTCGAATTTAAAAAAAACAAGGATGTTAGCAATAACAGAACTTCCAGCACTTACTTCAAACGTAGGTAACTTTGAAAGTTGGTTCATCTCCACCCACAGCTTGTCAGCCAACCAAGAACACGGGTTTTTAGCCAAATCCCGTTCTATCATCACCGAACCAGCTATCAAAAATCTGAACTGGTCAAGGTCCAACTGGCCTTCCTTCTCCATGATCGTTGTGCATATCAGGAACGAGAGTAAGAGTTTATCTTTCTCAAACACACTCCTCGATACGCTGCAGTAGAGTGCATACGTGAAGTAATCGTTCAAAATGCCTATACGCTTCTCAAGATTTTCAGACTTCTCGGAGTCTCGCATACATGCTTGAAACAGATTGAGATACCTGTATATATGCATGAAGTTAATATTGAGATAATCTAACAAAATTGCTTACCAAGTGAGGGAGTATTGGTACATGGGGTCGATATTGCAAAGGCTCAAGACCGTAAAGAACAAGCAAGATACATGAGCAGAAACTGGAATGTATCCCTTTCGTGCTAAGTCAATCTTAGCTTCCGTTTTCTCGGCCACTTTCTGCTTCTCAGAAATCTCAATAGATAGGGCTTTTGAAGAAGAGATAATGTTGATAGCGGTCTCATTCTCCAAAATATTTCCCTCGGAACTCGAAAGCACCTGTACAACATGGGCAGAACACGTAGTAAATGTAAACGAAAAACATAATTTTTACCTCAATAATTTTGTCTTCGATCCCCTTGAGCTGTCTCTGGTTTTCAGCACCTTGAAGTACAAGTTGCGTCTTCTCTTCTTCGAGATCTGGCCGTTCGTTCTTTACTGCCATTCCTAGTACTTGATCTGAAAGACCTTCGGGTGTGATCATGAAGTTTAGCAATGTCACCTTGACAGAAACCTGCAAGCCAATTACGTGGTTAATAAACCCTAAACCTGCAAGACGATTACGTGATTGATATGTATGCTAGAAGAAATCCAAACCTCCGGCATGTAATGCGGGTTCCGCAGCTTTGTTGTGATATAGAACCGGAAATTCTCATTATACTCAATCGTGTTATCTCCAATACGTATTTGCAAGGATCCACCAGACTTGAAGATCTGTTTCGTAAGAACAGGTTCTAGAGTCGGGTCCAACTCCTCTCCCACGTTTTCCAGAAGAAGAGGATAGCCGAAATTGATGCAGTTCTCAAGCTTTCGGACAAAATCTGCATCGGCAAGCTTTGTAACCTGAAGGTTTTTAGCCTTCTCCATCGTCTGCACCACAGATTTCGTGAGAAATGCTCAAGTAAAACAAGAACAATCTCACCTTTATCCATTTGTTGGCTTGCCCCTGAGGATCAATCAACAAAGGCCATCGCTTAGCGTTGTCGATGATGATACCATTGTCGATCGAGAAGCCATCATTTGGGAGACCATCTATGATCCAGTCTCGAATGGAAACCTGATTTCCAAGAACAGTTGAAAGCTTGAAGCCGGTGGAAGAAGGTATTCGCTTTTCCTTGCACATCTCCGACCATGTATTCAGCAGTCTCTCACGATATGCAAGCGTCACCGCTCCAAGATATGCAATGTAGCCAGAAGCAATGAGAACATCCCCTGTGAGATCAAGATAAAGTTTGCTCATTTCTTCGGCCACACTAGTCCATCTTGCCTTCTCGCCACCAAGTCCTCCTATAAGTTTCTCGGCACGCGAAAGTTTCTGCATCGTTTATTTCGTTAATAACACTCATAAAGCTAAACCCTAAACCAGCATACCTTTTGACAGTTCTGAACCTCCAACTCAAGCTGGGCTTTTTTTGCCTCCATGGTGGTTAGTTGTTCTTGCAGCTTTCCAAGCTTTGCTTCCACACCTCGCAATATTTCCTTCTTTGCGTTAAGTGCAGTTTGAAGAGCTTCAAACTCATCACTTGCAGCTTTGAGTGCCGCTCGTTTTGGAGCAACAACCTGCAATATGTCTGTTGTCATTACCAGTTTAAGATGAACGAATGAAGTTTTACCTTTGCCACCCTGTTGTAGCTCTCCATAGCGCGGACCCAGCAACACAAACCGAAAGCGGCTTTGGAAGCCTTCTTCACCACCTCAGGGTCAAACTCAGCCTTCGTAAGGTAAGGACGTATCTTTTCAATTATCGCTGGTGGAATGTTGTCCTTGTCGAATTCTTTCAGAGATGGAAGAAAGTTTGTATCGGTTAGCATTTGTTGAGCAGGACCCCAATAGTCTTCGATCTTTTTACCAGGTGTATTAGGATCTGGTATCCTCCTTGATTTCACCTGCAAACAAAGGAAGCTCTTACATATTGTAAAATGCAAGCGACTTTCAGTACCTGTTTCATTATACAACATGCTTCCATAACAATCTTCACTGGTGCTGGTGGATTTTTCATAGCCTTAACTTCAGTAATATCCGCCTTTGTAAGTGTGTCAAGTGCAGAAAGAGCAGCTTCCAGCATTGGCATAGCCTATGTTACAAGTAGTGCTCAGAATCAGAACGGATCGCGGTTTAGGTTTGGGGTTTACGATAATACTTACCACAGCAAGTTCTGACTCGCAGTCTTCTTTGATGGCTCTGGCCTCTGAAGCTTTTACGTTGGCAATAGCTTCTTCTTCCTCTACGACCTTGCGAGTTGCCTCTGCTTCCGTTTTATCTCTGTCTATTGTCACGAGAAGAGCATCCGTTTCTTCAGCCGTCTTTATCAAAATGGGTTGAAGAGCTTCCAGCTCTTGCTTCATGATGTTTACTTGACCTTCAGCTCCCAGGAGTTTTTCCAGTCCCATCTACAAATCCGAGATCAACCCACATTACTGTGCAAAACTAATGAATACGTACCACGTATCTGAACTTAATAGTGTTGATCTGGGTTCTTTTTTCCCCCAGCAGAGCCTTGTATGTGTTCAAGAGTTCCAGGAAGGACGTAGGCGTAACATAAATATGCCTTTGCTGTTCCTGGTAAAAGCTGATCGCCAAGTCGCTTGCATTCTGGTGGAACGACATGCACATATCTATGACTCCAGCTAGAATATGGTCCTCATTAAACTCAAGCTGCGTCAAGTACAAACTGAAGTTAGCAAATAGAAAATATGCAAGTTTGCACCTTTACCATTGATAAGAACCGTGTTCCGACTGACTTCAGAGCTTCTGCCGGCCACTCCGTGAACCAGTCAATAGTACAACAATTCACAAGAGATGGGAACATTCGAAGCCTGGTCCTGAATGAAGAACCGAAAGGGCTCATACAAATGACCATATGTAGGTTTCGTTTACACTGCTCAACAAAGAACAGGTAAAGCTCTGCATGAGTCCCCTCCACACCTGCTTTCTTCGCCCGAGCTCTGATTGAATCCAGCAAAGGAAGAAGCTCATCCTTCGGGTAAAGATTGGGAACCTGTTGAAATACGAGGTGAATACAAGGTGTTCGGGATCAAATGTTGGGTTACCTCTCCCGTGTTCAGGATGTTGTTTATATCCTCAAGAAACCGTTCTTCCTTCAGCTGTGTATCGCTAAAGACGAAGACTGTAGGATTGTTGTCTGCTCCAGATTTCTTTAATACGGTCTGATGCACAATGCACATTTATAAAAACTGTGTTTAGTATAAAACACGTAATACCTTGAGGTCTTCACGCCATTCCATGAATCCATAGAGCTTGCTGATTTGAATCTGGAAAAGCATATAGCTAGCCATTGAAGTAGCCAGTTTCGTCAAGGACTGCCGGCCCACTCCTCCGACGCCTACGAGTAATGCATTTCCATAAGGCTGTCGTAGAATTCGACTGATACGCAGGACGTGTTGTGCAGCATACGAAAATAGAACCAAATTCAGAGGTGATCGAGTTTGAGAGTTGAACTCATTCAGTTGCTCTTCCATGAAGCTTAAGAGCTTCTTGGCATCCGGAATCTCTTCGTACCTGAAAGTGGAGGCGTCAGTATATCGCTGTTAACCATACGTTCTCACGTACTTCTTTGGAAAGTTGGCCGTATCCATGACATCTCCGAAGCTCACGTTGCGTATTGCCTCCAAGTAATCGGTGCTTCCAAACACAGTATCGCATGGCAAAACGAGACGCTTCTCGATCCGGTTCTGAACGTACTTTACAAACCAGGTCCGGTCCTCATCTGATATGAGCCTGTCATAGAACACCCTCAGACACTCGTGTACCCAAAGGCGAACCAAGTCCTTCTTTTCGTTTAAGGGAGACCCGATCATGGAAACGCCTTGAAATACTTTGCACAAGTCTCGCATGTTGTAAGTGTAGTGCGACTTCGGGGGTGTAGGAAGCAACTCCTTTTGTATCGATCGGTATATGTCAATAGTTGCAGTAACAAGGGTGTTTAGAATTCCAGAAATCTGAGAAACATAACACGATTTTTGTAAGTTTCATAAATGAAACTAGCAGATGGCCTTACGTCAGTTTGCAGCCGGAACTTCCTACCCCACCAAGCCATGATCGTGTTGAAAACTACTTGAAGTGTGTCATCGTCAAAGTCAAGAATGGACAGAACTATGTAATGCCGGAGATACCGCGGGGTGATGGGATTACGGCCACCACCAGGCGGTCCCATGGCAGCCACAAACTGAATATCAACCAGCTGCCGGAATGTGAGTTCCGCCCTGTCGTACCTGTGACACATATGTACAAGCGTTTAAGCCTCTCCAAAAGGACATACGTACCATCCTCCATGGTCCATCCATTGTCGCAGGATTTCAATTGGAGGCTGTGCTCCGTACACTTCAAGAGCGGGCATGTTCAGATCGTCAACAAAAATGACGCACTTTGTACCAAACGGAGGCCCGTAAATCCCTCTTCTTCGTTTATCAAGCTTTCCATCGATAATATCCTAAACCAAAGAGCCACCCGTCTAAACGACGACTAAACAGTGAGAGAGAAAGCTACCTGAGTCTGGTTAGCATTCGTCTGAGCAGAAAAAGTCATCATAATGTTTCGGTAAACCGCTTTATCAAGTCCAGTACTCAGTTTATTCTTGATGTATACCGTCTTGCCTGTAATTCCGAGGAATCTTCAAGCACAAGCAAAATAAAATGCCTACAAACCTGTTCCGGTAGGCCCAGTAATCAATACATGCTTCTGATGTAGTACAAGGATTTCCAGAAGAAACGAATACCGTCCAGTATCAATCGTCTGAACGATGATATCGTTGAACTCAAGATCCAAAGAAGGAGCTCTTGTATCTATGATGTCCATCCATTGCTTCCATGCATTATCGGTCTTCATGAAGACGAAGCTGTAGCAGCTTGCGGCGGGCGGGAGTGGTACCGCCAGTGCAAAACCGGGCTTTTTAATCTCCAACCCTGCTGCTAGCTGATACCCGAGGTCATCTTCTTGCGCAAGAAGTTTCCTGAAAAACTGGTCAAACTTGACCCTTCCATCAGTGTCAATGGTTGCACCCACAGTCCAGATCAAGCACATCACAAACAAGCCCTGAATCCAGTTCCTCATGTCATCCCCACGAGGAAGCGGTAGAAGATCATTGTCTGCCTTGGGTGCACCTGGTACCTGCTTAAACTCATCCAGAAAGCTCTCGTACATGTTCATGAGGCTGGCCGCGAGGTTGATTGGAGAAGCTGCAACAATCTCCTTGCAATACTTTTTCACGAATTGCAAGCACGGTTCCACTAGCCAGTCCAGCAAAGCCTCTACCATAGCGATCCCTTCCACTATACCGGGATAGCTATCGCTCATTTTCTTGAGCCATGAAGTTTTCAGCGGTACCCAACCAATCTGGCTAGGCTCTGTGTACACCATACCACAGCGACTCACGGTTGCTGGTGATGCTACCGCAAGGTCCTGGACCTCAAATATCAAGTTCATGGAATTCGACATTTGTATGATCTCTCCGCTCATGAGGCACAGCTTCTTATTATCATCAAGCACAGTGTTCATGTTCTCGATCCACACCTGGAAAGAAAGCAAGTTCAGCATTTCAAGTACACAATTTATGATCGCAGACTACTACCGCATCAACTGGACCGTCAAAAAGAACCCATTTTCGGTCTGGTGTAGTGTCAACAGCCGCTGCTCGAAAGTTTTTGGCGAGGATACCATCGGTCCACTCGTGAGAAACGGGGTCGAACTGACCGTACAGCTGCCCGATGTATATCGACTTTGGATTCACAATATAGAACCGGGTTACGTTTTCCATAATCCCACCCTGGCATAGTTCCGTAAGTGCTCCTCCCAAAACTCGATAAGCTTCAGTTTTTGCACCATACGAGTACCCTACGAGCATGAGCCCGTGCCTTACAAGTATCATCTCATAGAGTTGGAAAATCTGCCATAAAAAAATGTATATAGCAACACAAAGCACGACAAATACCTTCTCTAAGAAAACGTGAGTTGGCTGTAGGTTCCTTTTCTTGCACATATTGTGGATAGCGACTTCCATAAGCTTGTAATCGGGCGCAGGCAACACTACCCCAGGAAACAGATCCATGAGGATACCCTCAAACAATGGAATGTCATGTGCCAAGAACTTGGGCAGGTTGACATCCTTGAGAGATTTCAGCATCAGGACGCCTTCGCTTTCATCCGGAAACTTTTGTTTCACAGCACCAGCGGCTCTCAGCACGGAAATCACAGCTCGCATACCATAGTCATAGTGATTCTGACTAGATAGTTGCTCACTGAAATATAGTGCAGTTTTTTGTTAGCAAGCTCTTGACGGTGAGTGCTTACGTACCTACATAGACGATAAGTAGCAACGAGCTTCCTCGCGAGCTCTCGGGCTTGTAAATAACCGAAGGAGTAGAGAGTAATCTCCGATATCAAGGCATAGTCCGGAACCATCATGGCAACTGTTCGGAACAGCGCCTTAAGGTTGTCTGGAAGTTCAGAACGACCAGCATAACCGGGGTTCATCGTGATAAATACAGAGCATGTTGGTTTAAGTGAAAGCTTAACCCCCTCAAACTCAAACTGCTTCAGGCCAGCTGCTTTTGCTCTTTGGATAGTCATAATCTGTTGAGCAATGACACTGAGCACCTGCATTGTCGGCGAAACTATGCTCACGTCGTGGGTAGGGAATACTATGTACATCATACCTCAAGGTCGATTCGATTGAACTCGTCGAAACAGGCCCAAGCACCTGAACTTGCCAAGCCTTTGAAGAACTTTCCCATGGCCAAGTAGTCCAGACCATCAGAGCAGTTGAACACCACGCATTGCATGGCTATGGCTTTTGCCAAGTCCTTGGTTGTTTCGGTTTTACCCGTGCCTGTATACAAGTTCAGTCCATTTAAGAGATGGAGCATAAATACCCACCTGCAGGACCTTCAGGAGCACCACCAAGATTCAAATGCAAAGCTCCCATCAGTGTCCGATAGCAACGATCCGTCAATGGTGTAATCACCAAGCGGCTGCTATTACCCAAATACTCAAAAGCGTATAGTATGGATGCGTTAATCATCCTCACCACAATCAGCCCGTTTTCATACGAGTATCTGAAGTAAAAAAGCCACAAAATACTTGGTAGTAGAGTATTTTCAAAACGTACCTGAGCTGACTTGTCCATTCGAAATCACTCTCTTCGGAAAGATTTGCATCGGCGAGGTTCTTAACAACGTCACGAGCATGGACGTCGATCACAATGAGTGCCCCAATAGTTTTTCGTTCAAGGCTTGTGAGTTTTCCACGAACCTGATGAAAACCGTATTAAAAGAAATGTTATAATATGAAGTACCTTCCCAACGATGGCTTGGAGCTGCTGGGTGCACTTCTGCTCGTAAGTTTGCAAAGTTCCCCTTCGGATACTTTCCCCGACTTCCGTAGTCCAATATAATGACGAGATGCACAAAACCACTTGTCCAGGCCATGTAAGGATCCATTGTACACGATCAGAGGTCGCATAGGCTTCGTATGCTCGTCTTGTGACATCCTTAAGGCTGCCTCTCATTGAATCCTCGACCTATATAAACCAGCATTAATTAGCGGCCTTACCAATACAATACAAGTGTAGTACCTGTGTCAACCATTTTTCGACAGCTCCAGCAGCATCCTTCGGGTTGAACCTCGACACAAAGTCGACTTGCTCTCCTTCTTCACTGATCATGGCACTGATTTCAGAGTTGGGCTGAAACTCCAGCTTGCTTATGCCCTCGAAGATCTTTCTGCAGAACGGTTGAACTCGCAATGGATCCTTGGTTTCAGCAAGAATCTCCAGCAGTTCATCATTCGACAAGAAATAAAACCTGCTCAAAGACAACAGTTTAGAGAAATACAAGTCATTTGCAGAAACATACCTTGGGAATGCAAGTCGTTTGGTTTCAAGATAATCGTTCAGACCCTTCTGAACCATCTCGAGCTGTTTGTTTCCTTCCTTCAATGCTTTCAAGATTTCCTCGTCTGTTCCGACAATCAAAGCCTCCGGGTTCTTCATAAGTTTGTCCATAACTCTCCTCCAAGAAGCATCCGAAGCCTTGAAGCGTCTACCCTCAACAGGCATTTGCTGCATGATATCCTCTGAGGTAAATATGGGTTCGAGATAGAGCCATTGTTGTTGGCAAGCCAGCCACTCGTCCAGTGTCTGCAAGCTTCATTGTAATGCAGGAAATTAGCAACAGAAATTTACGACGTACTCGAGGAGTAAGCGAAGTAGGAATGCACCTCTTGCACCAAGTTTAGTTTTGCAAGCCAAAGCTTCACCCGATCTTCAAATGGTCCAACATATGGCGATGCTTGCATCGACTGAGTTTTCGCAATGTGATCTTCGAGTTGCATTTGGAGGTCGTCCAGACCACGTAAAATGCAAGTCCCGGTGTTGTGCCACATTACATAATCAAACTTCATGCCAACCCAGTCATTTTGCATCTTATCAATCGTCAACTCCACGGAGTACTCCTTACTAGAGAAGTCGCTTATCTGCCATAAGACAACATCATTAATACATTGATTCATATATTAATGCATCGATTAGTAACATGTAGACCAAAACTTACATCCTCAATGATCGACATATACTTCTGGAGACCCATCTCCAATGCAGTGGTAACAGTGAACGTTGGTCCCAATTTCACTTCCATACCAATCTGATCGCTCAGTTTCTTCCAGTGGCGGTCTCGCATACCAGGATTGCGAAGAGCGTTGATCATGGGAATATTAACCTGATTTAAGAATAAACCCTCATGCATGGAGTTATTAAAGTAGCATTGTGCTTACCATGAACGTTTCGATCTTCTTTTTCAGCTGCTCTGCGACTATCTTAACGTCACCCGTTACTTGTTTCACCGTCTTGGCGACCGTACGGAACCATTTATCAACGTTCTGCGTCATTTCTTCGTGGTTGATAGCTGAGAAGGGTCCATCCATCCATTGTGGAAGAATTCGGAGGAACTCTGCACACGTATGCCACATGGACCCGTAGTTCTCAAACTTCTTCTCAATTTGCTCGATTTGAGGATACTCGGTTACCATTAGACCAAAAACCTGAAAAATTAGAAGTAAGCGAACATTTGTTGGATTAATATGCTTCTTACCTGCTCTCGGCTATTGTATAGGTCTGCAAGCTCGCCGTACTTCTTGATCTTGTCTTCGATTTCTTGTACCACAAGTATACGTTCCTCAAATGCTTCAATATCCCCGTACTTTGTAAACTCTTGTATTTCTTCGTCCAATTTTTTTATATCGGCCTTAAGCTTCAACTGATCAAGTGCCAGCTGCGCTGTGAACTTGAGCTGTATACACACCGAGCCATATGTTAGACAAACATGCAACTGATGATACGAATTAGACAAACCTTGGATTGAGTTATTTTTCCTTCACATTCTTCAATAGCAAGTCCGATCCTTTGAGGCCAGGCCATTGAATTCCAGAAAGAATCCATTTCTTCGTCTGATACCGTATATTGCTTTCTTTCAAACATTGACCACACCTATTAGACATAAAAGCCGTCAGAAATCTCATTAATGAGTCCTGAACAATTGGATCAACCTGGGCAGACATAGCAATATCTTCCTCAAGCTTAACAACATCTTTCTTGCTTTGTGTGACAAACTTGCGAATACCATCGAGCTCTTCTGGATTCGGTATTTCTCTGTGCAAGTGGAATATTACTTTAATCAAAATGTTAGAAAGAAATAAACTTACATGCCAAGCCGCTGGTCCATGTCGGTATACTTCTCACTCAGTTGTGCATTCTTGGTGTTGGTTGCATCAAGAATCTGACGGCACACCAAGTTAGCTATATCGGTTGCCTTTTGATACAGAAAGTCCCGTATGGTTGTACAGTCGATCCTGAACATTGGTGTCAATACTTCTCTTTCGGACCTCCAGAATGCAGCTTGTGCAACCTATAGCAAGTGAAAGCTTTACATCAGAGAATGAAAAACCAAAGAAATGTTCAATTCAAGGACTCACAAATCACCTCCAAGTAGCGAGTAATGGTCTGTTCGTACTCTTCAAGGGTGTGCTTTGCTGCCGCATACTCTTCGAGGAACTTCTCGATGTTGACGTGAGCAAGCTCGGTGTACTCCCTATAGTCGTCCTGTAATTTTCTTGCAGGCTGGAAGTTTAACTCGAGAATGTCCTGAAGCACAATATTAAAATTAGTATTACAAGGCTGATGACATAGGAACCAAAACCTGTATCTTCTTCCGAGATGCAACAAGCCGAATATCACTAGGTGGTAAGGTATTTATCTCCTTCGTCACCACGGAGTTGGTAATGGTAGTGAGCCTAGAATGCAAATCTTCCATGCCCTTGATAGACTGAATGACGAAGTCGAAAATGCCCAGAACTGTGCTTTCAACGGTTTCCAGAGAAGGAACAAACACAAACTCGTCATCGACAACCGTAAGGAGTATTCCGAACAGTGGTGGTACGGAAATCCTTCTGTAAACCGGTTCCTTCTGTTCTTCCGGCAAATAGCACTCCCATGACTTCTGGTACCGAAACAGCGTCGTAATAACTATTTCCTCTAGCTGTTCGGACATCATAAGTTCCAGCCTTATCATGTAGCTCATGAGCCGCTCCACTGAACTCGGTGGATACTCGACCGTTGGTGATACCATCTCGTCAATGATACCCACTACCTTGGGCACCCACCTGCGAAATTTTGACTGTCATCAGTGTGTAATCACTTCAAAACTTACAGCTTACTCGTTTTTCAGAAAGTCGACCGTCTCTCGAATATGTTCCGCCTGAGTGTGTTTGAAAACCTCCAATGCCCACGGTTTGAGGTCCCGGTATAGCTGAGGACTTATGAGGGAAAGATTGACTATGTCCATCTCCCTGTGGTACAGCTGCAGACCCAGAAGAAAAGCTTCTTCCGCCACGCAGAGTGTTCTATTGATCTTTTCCCTCACATAAAAGTAAGGAAGTTCGAACATCAAGGGCACGCAACCTTGACTGCACCAAAGACGTCAATCATTAAGAAAAACAACTAATTTATGTTTACAAGTATAATAATAAAGATATACAGTTAAATGTACTTGCATACATGAATAGGTGTTACCTCGGAACAGCAGCTCTTTGTTTCAGCTTGGAGAAGATCTGAAGAGCGTCGAACCGATCTCGCTCATGTTCGTTTAAGACAAACCGGTGCTGCAGAATTGCACTGTTAACAGCTAGCCGGTAGTCCCGTTTCATGTCCTCGAAGTAATCCAGAACTCGGTTGGGGAACTTTTTTGCCGCTTCAACTCCAGATAAATGAAGAACTCGGTGCACGAGGCGATCATCTATTATCTCCGGATTTCTAAACGGCTGCTCTTCAATGTAAACTGAGTATCGCTGGATAGGATGCAACTGTTTAGAGAAGACGACACCGACAAAGCAAGGCTTGATACCATTTGAGTTTCGATCCTAGTCCGGAGATCCTTGGCTGCAAAGACTCGAGCAACGAAAGCTGCTTCCCGTTCTCGATCTAATATAAAACTGAGCCTGTTAAAACAAGAACATAGTCAGACCGAGTCGAACAAGCCGAAGTCCGACACTTCACCTCTTTATCCGTTTTCGTTTTTTGTTGTGAACAAACTCCACAACGTAAGTGTCCGTCGTCGGGTCGTATTCGACGACGTAGCAAGGTACCCATTCACAATTTCCAGTAGAGGTATAGTGCCTCGCTTTACCAAATGCTCCCTTCTCCCCGCGTTCTAAAGCCTTTCAAGGAAAACAGACCGTCAAGCTGGAGTTTTTACAAACCTCAAGGAAATGTACCTCTTGGATATCTACAGAGGGATGCTTCAAGTCGATTTCTGGATTGTCAAACAAGTCTATAGACAACGAGATGATAGGCGGACATTTGCCAACTTCCGGAGGTCGGGGTTTGGAAACACCCTCCATGCTTCTGAGCTCCTTCTCAGCTAGCACTTTGGAGTTCTCATTCTCTTCAATGTCTTTCAGCTTGAAAGACTGACCCCTTCTCCGCTTCAAGTCCTGAAACAGCAGAATCTCCTCGGCCCTGGGAGGATAGCCACCAATGTCCTCTCCCTGGAAGACCTGCACCTTATCCCCATCAAACTGATCCCGGCTCCTCTTCTTTGGAATCGGAAAGATCGGCTCCGGCTTTGGGAGCCTTTCGTCCCACTCCATTTTTCTGTTGGCGAAAACGGCTGGCATTTGTATCTTCACCCTTGCAACGATGTTGGGCTGATAAGGAGGCACAGCCCCGAAACCTGCTCCCGAAGGAGGCTTTGGCTTCCGCTGCATTCTGAAGGAGCCTCTGAAGCTGAAGCTGAAGATTAAATTCCTTTCTGTGTCCTAACTTCGCTTGGTGGTACAAAAGGCCAACCTTGGAGACCGAACACGGACTTTTGGAACGTAAGGTACTTAGCAAGAATGCTCAGTGACCCTCCAGCGTCCGGGACCGTGCCAAGAGGAGCAAAGGTCCCCAGGTGACCCGCTGCTTTTCCTGATTCCCGCCAATTGACTGGGAATATGTCGTCCCTAACCGCATTCAGCTGAAATCAGATGAAGTCCCACCGTGGCAAAATGTAAGCCATCTATGTCCCCCGCTATGTCCTTGATCCATAAAATACATAACTAAGAAGAAGAAAGTTAAACGTCGGTTAGAACCAAAATGCTGTTCATTTGTGTCAGAATGCTTTTCCTTGGGAGGTATTATTATGTGTGTGGTCGTATAGCCTTTCAAGGCAACACTTCTTGCGTTGTTTAGCTGACATGATGAAGTCTGCACAAGGCCGTTCAGATTCCTGCCTTTTGTGTTGTTTCTTTCGTTTTTGTATGTGTCGCCTTGAGCAAATTGAATGGTTTTTCATTGCACCTTGAGTGTTGAAGTGCTAATGTAATTTCACGCTGAACAATCTCGTGAGTTACTAATCACGCTGTTCGTCACCCTCACAAGATGTCCCAACTTGCAGAGAATGCACCACAACGATTCCCTCAACACCGTACTGCTGCCAGCTATTTGTGAAATTGTGAGTGGTACAGGTCAGTGGCCCCCTTGTGAAAATTTGAACAAGCATCTTTGCATATCCTGCTTGGTATATATGAACAGGTGCACCTCACCATTCGTCTTTGGTTCTTGCTGCTCATGCTGCCGAGCGAGCAGAAAAAAGGCCATGGGACTTCTTCTAGACCAAGAACGGCTGGCAAGTAAACTCTTATTTGGCCAATATTTTGGCGACTACGAACCATCAAGCAAAGTTGCCTGCCACGTACGATACATGGTTTGCAGCCGAAAATATTTGGCATTGCGAGTGCTGCTAGCGCGGTGGACGCGGCTTCTGAAGT
>LDJE01095771.1:0-11722 GCA_001021135.1 Selaginella kraussiana
TGTCGTCCCTCCGTGTGTGTGCTTGGTTTATGACGGATGAAGTCGTAGAAACCCTTGCATCTTCTTTTATCAATTCAATAACACACATATTGACGTTATGAAAGCAACAAGGTTCATAACGGTGAATTAGCTCGGACTTCTCGATTATCGTTATGGGACGACCTGCATTTTGTTGATCCCTTGTTCAACATGCACGGGTAGTAGACTCTGTGTGGTGTAGTGTTTTCATAGTTGCAATCCACAGGTCATTCTTTGCAAACATAACATTCCCTCTCTGGAGCTAGGTCGTATGGCACAGCTACAATTCCTTGTTCTTCTCAAGAAGAACAGAGTTTACTTGGCCTAGACATCTTCACACTCAGTCTTCCGAAAGCGGTAATCATAAAGTGACGAAGGAGCGATGGAGCTACTGAAGAAGTAAAACACCTTGTGATGTTGCTTGTGAGAGAAAGTTTCAACGTCCACGGGAACAGAGGGCTGGGCGAGGATGAGGTGGCGATGACCATGCTTTGGTTTCATATTAAACTAAACGTCAATTTCAGAAAATTGTTCTCCAAGACCTTCGGAAGGAAGCTGCGTGGATTGCAGCTGCTGCATGCAAACAAGGGAAACAACTTTACCTAGAAGATCGGGACTTCCTGCATGTCTTGTTCGTCTTTCTTTGCCGTGGATGGGAAGAGCAAGGAACAACATCCAGAAGCCTTGGTAAAAAGCAATACTCGTTCAGCATCGCTATCGGTTTCAGATGGGAAATGTGAAGGGGAGTTTGAGTTCAGCATGCCCACTGCTACTTCTGATATGCTTCCGGCAGATAAGCTGATAAGAAACGGGATGGTACTCCCTCTAGACTTCGTTCTTGCTTCCTCACAAACATCTTCTTCTTCGCAAGGAGCAAGTCATGCAGGAAAAACGATTTCAAGCAGTAAGAGGACGGCTGCGAGAGGTACAGCCAAGAAGCAAGTGTTGGTAATCAACATGCCAATGTGCATGTCTAGGCGGTGGAAACGCCAAGAACAAGCCGCATGAAAATAATATTGTTTTATCACATCTAGTGTCTATACATGGCTAATTTAAAACACAAGAGATGGATGTTGTCTATCTCAAATTCCGATTCTTGGCTTGCATCAAGACAAGCTCCTCCTGGCAAGGTGACATGCAGAAAATGCTGATGAGCCCCTGTTTGTACGGCAAGTATGAGTTCCTCCTGCCCTTCTTACCATGGCCAGCACCACAAGGAGCTCCAGCCTGATGCTTGTTCAGGCACACGCTTCCGTTCTTGGGCTTAGGAGGCTTGGCCTCAACACTGTCACTACTGAATAGGCTTCCTAGTGTCTTGGATGCTGCTGCAGACTCTTGGAGCCGTGCAGCTCTCATGAGATCGAGCAGTGTGACGGACCTGTTGTGCTCATGAGTTGCATCTTCATGCAGCTGGGAATCCAGGCCCGAAGACACAGTAGTGCTATCAAACTCGCTGCTGCCGCTACCGCTACTATTGCTAGACGTGCTCATTGCGCTAGAGAGAGCGCACTGCTGCTGCCCAGGAGGCGGAGCTAAATTCAATCCAACTTTGCCCGATCCCAAGAAGTGATCCTGTAGCGAGCACGTATTTTTGAAGTCATAATTCCCTGTGCTTGCACATGGTTCTAAAGACCTCCCCTTTGGCTTGCCGGGCCACTCCTCCCACGTAAATGGTACTGCTGCTTGCATTTCAGCAACACGGCGGATTATTCAACCCACGAGTGACAAGTCCCAAAAGTCCCTTTAACAAGTGTGCGGGGGAAATGGTAAAACCAAGCGCACTATAGAACTTACCCCAGGCGCTTTACACCAGTGCCAACTTCATCTCCCTTCTAAAGACTTCCATTCCATCATTTCCAAGATGTTCACAATCGCGGAGATGCTTGTTTAACATCCGAATGGAACGTTCCATCAGCGAGAGGAGTCATTGTCCAAGCAAGGGCCTACCTGCTTGTATATTCCAAGTATGCCGTCAACCTCCGAAAGGCAACCAGCAACAGCTAGAACAAGGTTGATGACGGCAACGACACGGTGACATACCATGGTGCTAGTAGTAGTACTATGATGATAACATTGAGAGACCAAAAAACAAGGAATGATCCATAAATGATGGCTACAACTAGCATTGACAATCAGGCAAACCCTAGTAGTGCCGTTGACCGCGCTGGTAATGAAGTTGGTGACACATCGAAAAATGATTCTTACATTCCAAATTGAACAAACAACACACAGTAGAGGCGTCCCAATAGTTATATACGCCCTGAAACCTCAGATCCCCTGCTCGATGAGGTAGTCACCGAGCTTTTCAACCAAGGTGCTGCACTCGCCTGGTGCAACCAGCTCGCCGTAAATACCGACCACCAATGCGCTGGTGGTCTTCTTGATGGTAATACCAGAGGCTCCCTGAAAGCAGGAAAAAGGCGAGCCTAGGGCATCACGCATAGACGGGCACGTACCTTCTTACCACGGATGACCTCTCCCGGAACTCCTTGGATCACCATGTACTTCTCACCACCCACGAAGAGCCCGTTCTGTGCGAGAGCATTCGAGTCGTCGAAGCCGGCGACGATTGTGGAAAGCTCCGCATCCTCCACCTGAATTCCAATGTTAGATTTGAGCACAGAAAGAGAGAGATCTGAGAGAACAGACCTTTGGGAATGCAGCGCTTTGTGCCCAGACGACACCATCCACGCCAACAATCGCCGCAGAAGTCAGACGCCGATCGTTGCCAAGATCGTACATGAGGTGATCATCGACATACTCTTGCCAAGACATTCCTGAGCTGTAGAAAGGCACGGATTGATCGATTGATCGATAGAAAGCACGGATCAGAAACTCACAATCGAAGCCGCGCGACCTAATCCTGGAAGAACCCTAAAAGGGATTTACAGTCCTTCCGACCTCTTTTAATCCATAAGCCCTAAAAGGAGTAAATTATGACCGAGGAACCCTAAGTGCGTGCGATAGAGGACGAGAGGAGGGATGTTCGTAGAAATCATTTCGAGGATTCTGGGTAGGCGCGATGAGAAGCAGAAGCAACGCCAGGTGAATCCGGAGCTCAACCCAGTACTGCTGGTTCCCGGGATCGGTGGGTCCGTTCTAAATGCAGTCAGCAAGGATGGCACCACTGAGCGTGTCTGGGTACGCTTGTTTAGCGCGGACTCAGAATTCAAGGCTAAGCTCTACTCCAAGTTCGACCCCAAAACTGGTAAGTTAGCTAGCTGGTTAATGGTTCGAACTTAACCTTGCTTGTTTCTTCAGGAAAAACGGTGTCCCTGAACCAAAATGTCGAAATTCAAGTGCCCCAGGAGAGACATGGCCTGTACAGCTGCGACATTCTCGATCCTGACTTGCTCATCCGTATCAGCTCGTTGTACTACTTCCACGACATCATTGAGAAGATGCTCGATTGGGGTTACGAAGAGGGTACAAGCCTCTTTGGGTTCGGCTACGATTTCCGCCAAAGCAACAGGTACTTGAGCCATTTTATACTAATTAATCGATAACTGAGATGGTTGCTCTCCAGGCTTCCGGAAGTAATGGACGCTTTCAAGAGGAAACTCGAGGTCATGTACGAACTGTCGGGCGGAAAGAAGGTGAAACTCGTCTCCCACTCCATGGGCGGTCTCCTCATCAAATGCTTCCTCGCACTCAACCACGAGATCTTTCAGAAGTACGTCGACACATGGATCGCGGTTGCAGCTCCCTTCCAAGGTTGGCTATCGGAACTTCGTGCTTTGTACCATGGTTCAACCATTCATTACTGCAGGTGCACCAGGGTTCGTGACTGACTGCCTTCTCACCGGGTGTGAGTTCGTCAAGGGGTGGCAGAAGGAAATTTTCGTTGCCAAATGGAGCACTCATCAGCTGGTAAGCACTCTCTTGGGTCTCTGCTCGTTCATTAGGTTTTTAATTTTGTGTAATGCAGTTGATCGAGTGCCCCTCGCTCTACGAGCTTATGGCTGCACCCGATTTCAACTGGTCCAGCCCGCCGCAACTCCAAGTGTGGAAGAAGGCGACGAATGAGGATGGTGAGAGTTGGCCCGAGCTCCACTCTTCTGGCCCGGAGCGCTCCGTAGATCTCATGTGGGAGGCGCTCAAGGACAACCTCCTCATCTTCAACAGCGAGGCCATTCCAGCCCCGTTCAACCACACCATTCACGAGTGGGCCAATCAAACAAGAGAGCTCATGAAATCGGCGTCCATTCCCGAAGGTGTCAAGTTTTTCAACGTTTACGGGACGTCGTATGAGACTCCTCTCCACGTCCGGTTAGTATATACATACTGTAGTGTTGTTGGTTCGAGTCTCATGTTTCATGGCAGCTATGGGAGTGAAACCAGTCCTCTCGAGAAGCTTTCTGAAATTCTTCACACGGAGGTACGATGCAATAAATTGCTTTGTCAAGTCACTCACGTGAAGTGAATGTAGGCGGACTTCGGTTACGTTGATGGCGACGGTAGTGTCCCAGTGGAATCTGCCAAGGTGCGTACCTCGTCCGTGCGTGGGTTACGTTGGTTGCTCACGTGGATTGCAATTTGCAGGCGGACTTCCTTCAAGCAGTGGGGAGGGTTGGCATTCCCGGTAATCACCGCGGAATCCTCCAGGAGGAACGCCTGTTCCGTGTGTTGAAGCACTGGCTTAGGGCAGGCGAGCTCGACCCGTTCTACGACCCCTACGTCGACTATGTTGTCATTCCGACGCTGGCTGAGTTCGAGCAGTCCAAGAGGAACAAGAAGAAGAAGAAGCACACAAGAGTCCACCCCGAAGAGCAAGTTGATGTCGAGGTCGAGGTCGACATCCACAAGAAGCGCGAGGAGTACATTGCAGCGATTGTTTCAGGTGTGGACGGAACCCGTGCAGAGGCACACGCTACGGTGGACGAGAAAGACGACTACGTCCAAGTCTCCACGTACGGCGTTGCCGAGGGTAAGGATGCCCTTCACAGAACTCAGGCCCTTGAAGCCGTCATGGAAAGAGCTTCGGAAGGTGCAGCAGCTGCCGCCTCCACAAGCTGCTGACTTTGTACACCGTATTTGTACAGTACATTAGTTGGCTTGTAATATTGTACAGGATTTAAATCCCGCCCATGTTTATAATGCAAAGAGTGTGCACTGCAGCGGCGGCTCGTTTCTCTTTAGATTTCGTGCCCAAACTATTGCGGGATAGGGATGTGTATATTTTCGCGACAGGATAAGGCTCAGATTAAATGATTTCATGTTTCTATTTTCTGATTTTGTAATTGTCAACTAAAATGACGGTATCCTCAAACATTCTTCGTCGAGATGCTATGCTTCGCAATGCATCTGGACTTGATGCCAGCTTGATCGTATATTCTACCGTAGTGGCGAAATATGAAATACGAGAATTTTTGCAAAGTTAAACTAGAAGTCAGCACTGGCCCTTCGCTTGGCCGAAGGGGCAAACGGGAGATAAGCATGCGGTATTCGAATATGCCTGCACCTGGCGAGGTGGATTCGGCTCTCGTATTTGGCGACCGCCCACGTTGCAGCCGCAAGATAGGGTGATCGGACGGTGGGAGCATTGCACCTGCCACGTGGCACGCGCAGGATCCGTCCGTCTCGAGCCAATCTGACGGCACCCAGCTGGGAGGCTTAAACGGGGCCGATTAGTGAGTTGGGTGGGCTTCCGTTTCATGTTGCGATCAAGGCGCCCTTGGTGTGCGCTCTTTCTCGGATCCATCGCTCTCGAGGGTGTCACCTCTATCCACCACAGCCTTTTTACGTTTTGAAGCAGCTTCTTTGTGTACTGCGATCGCTGCAATCGCATTCTCGCAGATGCCACTGGTTGGGAAAAGCATGATCTCGCGAAACGGGGCGATCACATTGTTCCGATTGTTCTTTAGAAAGGAAGCCTGAGGATTAGGATCGACTTGTAAGGGATTTTCAAGGGAAATTGGATAAGAAATCGATTTCTTGTGTTGTTACTGATTCTAAGTGACATTCGTGCCATCGACATGGCGCAACAGCAGGATTCTAGTGACATTCGTGCCATCGACAGGGCGCAACAGCAGGAAGTATCGTCTGTAGTAGCAGCAGCAGCAGCAGCAACTGCGATCAGCGAAGCTGAGCCACGGAGGAGCATGGAGGAAGCATTCTCGTTGCAGCGTGCAACCAAGGCGGAGGTGTGCAAGGAGATCGTGAGGCGTCTGCAGGCTGAGCATCACGAAATTGCAGATAAGCCTGGCTTCGCAGACGAACTGCAGGCGCACTTCAATCGCCTTCCAACAAGGTGCGTAATTTTAAGTATGTATTCATGGATCAATGCCATTCATCAGTACTGGTATACGTCGACGTCCCATGGGTCGTTGCATTATATATAGACGTCTCTAAACCATGGAACATCCAGGTACGCTCTGGATGTGAACGTTGAGCGAGCTGAGGACGTGGTAATGCACAAACGTTTGCTGGAATTGGCAGAAAATCCTGACGTCAGGCCTGTCTTCCACGTTCGTGTCGTTCAAGTAAGCCCACTTTACAAGTATAGTTTTCCGTATATGTATTCGATACGTATTGATCATTTTAGACTTAGAAAAGCTGAGAGCTTTATAGGAGCTTTTTTTTTTCCTTTATTATGGTGAGCAGTTCTCATGCACGCAGTCAATGACATTCTTAGGTGCAACAGAGATTGGAGGATTCATCACCCGGCAGTGCTGCTTCTTCCCATCTCGTGTAAGTGTTAAATCCTCATTTCTGGTTTGGAACAATTACTGTGTTGTGTTAGTAGCAGTCATCCAGCGCCTTCATTTGGATCCTCTCCTAACCTGGAAGCCTTGGCAATTGATCTTAATAATAAGCCCTCATCCGACGACAGGTATTCGCCCTTTTTCATGACGTAATTAATATTGCTGGAGTGCAGGAAAAAACCC
Organism: Selaginella kraussiana; assembly: GCA_001021135.1. Classification (NCBI taxonomy): domain Eukaryota; kingdom Viridiplantae; phylum Streptophyta; class Lycopodiopsida; order Selaginellales; family Selaginellaceae; genus Selaginella; species Selaginella kraussiana. The sequence goes on from LDJE01095771.1 coordinate 6,906, forward strand.
CAGAGCTTCGTTCCGGCTTTCATGTACGAGATTGCCATCTCCACCATTGACAAACCGAAGCTGTTGAGCCAGGTGATCCATATTCTTACTTGCATTTGCTGAATGCCGTTCTTCTTGTAGATCTCGGCATGGCTTGCGGACGTGGGGCTAAACATTCATGAAGCACACGTATTTTCGTCCAAGGATGGATACTCCCTCGACGTATTTGTAGTCGACGGATGGTCTTGTGAGGTTCGCTTGTTTGTGTAGTGGAGTGCACTTGTTTCTACAACGTTGTGCAGGATACGGAAGGTCTGCAAGTCGCCCTTGAACGATCGCTGTCTGCAATAGACGTAAGTATGGTGTTTTTAAGACAAGCCTCGTTAATTAACCTGAGTGACTCTAGAGGTCCGCTTGGTCTAGGCCTGCTTCTCCTCCAAAGAGCACTTCCAATGGTGTTGAGAAGAAAGATCACGTTAAAATCCCTTCTGATGGAAAGGACGACTGGGAGATTGACAGTGAACAGTTGAAGCCTCTCCACAAGATTGCTTCAGGCTCATTTGGAGACCTGTGAGTTACTACAAATTTTCCATGTGTGCTCAAGCTTTAGCATGCCGGTTTACAGGTTCAGAGGGACTTATTGTGGACAGGATGTTGCAATCAAGGTCCTGAAACCCGAGCGCCTGGACGAAGACCTGCAGAAGGAATTCGCACAAGAAGTTTTCATTTTGCGGTAATGAGTTTTTTGCTTGGTCATGCAATGGGTGGTCTGAGTGGAAGTGTTGAACGTGCAGGAAAGTCCGGCACAAGAATGTTGTGCAGTTCATTGGAGCCTGCACTAAGCCGCCCAATCTATGCATTGTCACAGGCAAGTGTAGCTCTGGTTTAATGCTTTCAAGTCTATAATCATGGTTGCAACAATAGAGTACATGTCTGGAGGAAGTGTATATGATTATCTCCACAAGCATCGATCTGTTTTGAAGCTACCTATGCTACTGCGGGTGGCCATTGACATATCCAGAGGAATGGATTATCTTCATCAGAACAACATTGTTCACAGGGATCTCAAGGCCGCCAACCTTCTCATGGACGAGAACGAAGTAAGTGTTCCTCCTCACTGTACAACGTGCGACTTGTATTTGCAATCGTGAAGGTTGTCAAGGTAGCAGACTTTGGCGTTGCTCGCGTCAAAGATCAGAGTGGTGTGATGACGGCGGAAACGGGAACATACAGATGGATGGCGCCTGAGGTAGCTCAAATCTCCAACTCAAAAGATGATAATGTGCTTACTATGTAATTCTCAGGTTATCGAACACAGGTTCTATGATCACAAGGCTGATGTTTTCAGTTTCGGGATAGTTTTGTGGGAGCTTCTAACAGGAAAGGTAGGTTTCGGTCAACGTTTATTGGTAGATGTCAGACTGACGGCATATGTTTTTTCCAGCTACCGTATGATTATCTTACACCATTGCAAGCTGCAGTCGCTGTTGTACAGAAGGTAGGCCTAACCTCTGTTTTTCTTTTCTACATACATACATGTTACATGCATATTGCAGGGCTTGCGACCCGTAATCCCAAAGGAAACTCATCCCAAGCTTACTGAACTGATGGAGAAGTGCTGGCAAAGTGATCCAGCAGAAAGGCCCGAGTTTTCGGCAATCACTCCCGTGCTGCAAGATGTGTACAGAGAGGTAGCATGTCTCTGAGATCGACCATTCACATCGCTAATGTGCCTCTTTAGGTGGGAGGAGATGACGGCAAGAGGAAAGAAAAGAAGTCTGGAATATTTTCTGCTTTCAGACGAAATCTGTGACCTTTGGGCACTCAATTTTGTAGGCACTAGTAGATGACGACAGGAATTTGTAACGAAGCTGTTAGGTGCCCATGACCAAGAGGGAGGCAGAGGTTACCACGAGGAACAATTAAAATCTTCGTGTACCTTTTGAACAGAGTAGTTCGAGATTATTGAGCCAAGCGGCATGTCTTTGTCACACCGAGACTAGGTTGGCGTACTAAAGCTTAAGGTTGGTGTGGCATGTGAGGTGTCACAAGCCAACTTTATCCGGTTTTCGACTTGAATGCTTCGGAAGCTTGACTACTCCATATTCTGTATACATCTGCCATACCCTTTGGTACAACTAATGCTACCCCACAGACTTGAATACCATGAAGTATTGTTGTACCATCTCGCGTATAACAGGTATAAGTTCTCCCGGTTTGTGCGAACCAGTAGCAGTGCTCCTGTCTGTCCACTTTCTGAGCCATGCCTCTCAAATGCATGTTTGTTTGCTTTGCCTTTCTATTGGCAGTCTCTGCACAAAGGCGACCACAGTACTATGAAGAAGCATGCCAGTCTGCCGCATATCCGGGAGCATGCATTGAGTCCCTGTCTAGCTTTGGCTTGGAGGGAAGGAATGTTGCTACTGGAACGCCTGGACGCATTCTTCTGGCAAACTCTGCAATGAAAGCAGCGTTAGATTCAGTCAGCGAGGAGCTGAGGATGTCCCAAGGTCGAGTGAGTGATGGTCGTCGCTTCGTCAAGGCAGGCTCCAGGGACGATCGAGCTTTGGACGACTGTGTAGAGCTACTGACAGAAGCGATCAACGTCATTGGAACCTGTTTGGTTGCCAGTTCTGGGAACACCTCAAGCTCAAGTCAGCTCACTTACTCGGTTGTTGCTGACATTCACACGCTAATGAGTGGGGCTCTGACTTACCACTCTACGTGCTTGGATGGCCTCTCCAGGAAGAAAGACATGGATGCTAATATGACGGCTCAAGCAACCAAAGTATACAGAGTGTTCAGCAATGCTCTCTCATTTGTCTCTTCACTCTATCCTGCTAAAATTACAACACCATCTCAGTGGATCCCTTCGAAGGAAAAGCAACAACTACTGTTCGGGACAACGAAAGCCGTGGCTTCCAACGTGGTCGTTGCTCAAGATGGCAGCGGACAGTATTCTAGCATATCAAAGGCTGTAGCTGCTGCACCAAGCAAGAGTAGTTCTACCTATGTCATCTACATCAAGCAGGGAACTTACAAGGAGAAGGTAACAATTGCCAAGTCCAAAACCAACCTCATGTTCGTTGGAGATGGAATGGGCAAGACCGTGATTTCTGGCTCCAAAAACGTCCAAGATGGAGAAACAACGTTCAGGAGCGCTACAGTTGGTATGTACGGGATTTCGTTTAGGGACGACTATACTGTAAAACGTGGTTTTAATCTTTCCAGAGGTAAATGCAAATGGATTTTTGGCCAGAGATTTGACCATTGAAAACACGGCTGGTGCTCGCAAACATCAGGCTGTTGCTCTGCGCGTGAGCGGGGACAAGGCTGCTTTCTACAAATGTTCCTTCGAAGGGTACCAAGACACGCTATACACGCACGTCTTCCGCCAGTTCTATAGAGAATGCAATATCTACGGCACAGTAGACTTTGTCTTCGGCAATGCAGCAGCATTGTTCCAGAGCTGCACGCTACTGGCGAGGCTGCCAATGGCCAAGCAAAAGAACACATTCACAGCACAGGGAAGAGAAGATCGCAACCAAAACACAGGGCTTGTCTTTCAGGAGTGCACATTTGATGGAACCAGCGACCTCAAGCGGTCTAATGTGCAAAGCTTCTTGGGGAGGCCGTGGAAAAAGTACTCTCGAACACTGCTGCTCAGTTGTTATGAGAGTTCCGTGGTTGATTCAGCAGGCTGGCTGGAGTGGATAGGAAGCTTTGCCCTCTCGACCTTATACTATGGCGAATACTTATGCACCGGGCCCGGCTCTGGTTCCGGCGGTCGTGTGAGGTGGTCTTCACAGATATCATCCTCTTCAGAGGCAAACAAATATACAGCCAACAGCTTCATATCGGGAAGCGAATGGCTTGGTGGCACCCGCTTTCCATACAAGCTTGGCCTCTCCTCGTGATGTCTACTTAAAAACGCACTTTGCTTTGTTTGACGAGCTGCTAGACGAGCTGCTACGGGTGTAACTGATGCTTGCAAGAATAGGAGGATGCAGAGGTATGAGCACTCTCCTAGACTTTAATAAATCTCCGTGTTTTTTATAACGATAGATACATTATTAAGTCACAGTGTCATTTATGCTACTCCAAGTCCGCTGGCTCGAGCATTAAGAGCCTAGTTCAAAAAGCGCACGATTTTCCTGACTTGCATAATATCCGTTTACAAAACCTAATATATTCCGACCATGCTCAGTGCTGCAATGAAGCGATCTACACTCCAAGCGGAACAAGTAGTCATTGGTTTTCGACATAGTGAGATTAATGAGCTAAGCTCTAAATTTTTTTTTCCCGTGCATGCAGTCTTGGTTTCATTTTGGAGAATTTGAGTTGCAAGCCTGTGCTGGTAACATGTGCACACTCCTCATAAGTCTCATGACTACAAAAATCTATCTTTTAAACCATTCTATTGTCTGAACAGCCTGAAGAAATCCACGGTGATATTTCAATCCAAAGCATCCTGCTGATGCAAGACTTGGCCAACAATGGCTGCAATGATCAGCAGCATTGACATTGAAGACAGTATGTCACAGACGTTGAGGTGTCTTAGACTTGTTTAATTTTATTCATGTCGTTTAAGACCCTCCAAGTCCATACAAAACAAAAATCATCTAAACCGCTAGGCATGTCGTTTCTTATCTCATATAGCTCTGTATTTCCCTTTGAGATCCACCGGGGGCTGGTGCGTGAACTTTTAAGGGTTTTTTAGAGGTATTTTTGTACGTATACATACAGGGGTAAGGGTTTTTTATTGATTCTTTCAATTTTTTCAATAGAGTACATATACTTTTGGAAGGGTAAGGGTATTGTTTGGGACTGAGTTTTCC
>LDJE01095844.1:0-10439 GCA_001021135.1 Selaginella kraussiana
AATTCCAAATAATAATAATAATATTTTGTAAGCATATTTTAAAATAACAGCCTATCTAGATAGATTAGTTAGAGACCGCCGCCGCCGCTTCAGCTGAATGCGTCCTCGCGGTCGCCCTCAACATGGTCCGTGTCCTCCAAGTTGCTGAACTCAAGGTAATGAACAGGCCGGTGCTCCTCGTGATAAAACTCCCGCGGATTCGCCAGCTTCAAGCTATACTTCATTCCCGCAGAGTGCCTCACGCCGTGGAAGTTGTAATTCCACGAACCAGTATCAGGAACCTGCCCACCAATTAATTAGCCTCAAAATCAAGTCTCAACGCAATCAACAACTCACCATGAAGAAGCCAAGGAAACGATCACTGAGGAGCATCTGGACCTTCTCGTAATGTGTTGGAAGGTAACCATGAGGGTTACTCCCACCGTCCTTGTTCGCACGTCCCCACTCGTAGCCCGTCGGCGTCAGCTTGAAAGCCGTGAGCGAGCAAGACCCCGGCGTGAAGCTGCAAGTCAAGATGATGCACTTCTCGCCCTCCCACTGCTTGTTATTCTCCAATATCTTTGCATGCGTCGTCAAGTCCTGTAGAAAAAAAAAACCATGAGAAATCACACATCGAAACCCTAAACAAACCTGTGGTGAAAGCTGCAACGTCTCGTTGGGCTGGGTATGCAACCACCCGAGGGGCTCGAGGTCGCCCAAGTAGTCGTGCTCGGGGAGCGCTGTGGGAAGATGGACCTGCTGGTGGTTCCCCATCTGCGGAGGCATCACTATGCACCTGATCTCCTTCACTTGAGGATTATCGGGAGGGCTTAATCCATAGAGGTACCCTGCGATCTGCGTCCTCAAGTCCGCGATGCAAATGAACGTCTTCAGGATGTTCTTCGGCATGATATACGTATAGCCAGCCTCCTGCAAGAACATCGTTTAGTCCAGGAAAAATGTCAAGAAAAAAACTCACCTTTATATCGTCCGAGTTCACGTATATGTGGTTCACCCGAAGGTAAAGGTTGGTTGCCGATATCGCTCGGACTCGCCAGTCGGTCTTGGTGACGTACACGTTCTGCTCGTACGGGCTCGTGGTCGTGGTGATCAGCTCGTCACCATGCCGGTTCGTGGTTCTCACCGTCGTAGCAGTCAGTTGGTTTGCGTCCTTGGCCTGCTGCTCGATGTCGGCGATCTGCTGGCGCTGCTGCGACGGAGGAGTGATCTCAGCTCCCAGAATGATGTCCCTGATCTCCGACTGCGTCAGTGCGGATGTGTTCACGTTGTTCTTCTTGGCGTAGTCCAGGAGGATCAAGTCCTTGAGTGCAACCTCAACCTGATCAAAACACAAACAACATCAGCCTCAACCAAGTCACGGTCAACCCTATTCAACGTTACCTTCATCCATTGATCGTCGGTTAACGAAGGCCAAATGTGATGCGGCTCGGTGACGATCGTCTTGTCGGGCTTGAGCAGCATCTTGGCCTTCTCATTGTTGACGTGCAACGCTCGGAGGATCAAAATGAGCCTCGAAAACGCCGTGTACGACGATATGGTCTTCAACCAGTCGTCGTAGATGTTAAAGAGTACCATCTGCGGCTCCGTCGCCTTGAGGATGAGATCACCAAACTTCTCGATCTTGAGGCACGCCTGGAACGGGAGCTGCAACTCACTGCCCTTGATCACGATGTTTGGGAAGTCGAGCAAGTGGACTTCGAGAGGATCGAGCATTCCCTTGCGAGTTACGATGATCTGCTTGGGCTGTTCTTCGACGGGAAGAGACCTAACCAAGGCCGCCACTTCTTCGGCAGTCTTCCACTTAGCAAGCTGCCCGAGACGCTTCTGTCCAGCCCAAACACTCGTATGAATCACCTGAAATGGCATACATTAGACATACGAATGCAGCAGAAACCCTAATCTCATAAGTACCTTCAAGAACAGCTGACCAGTTCGCGGATTGAAGATGAAGATGGCACCATTGATCGGCTTCGTGGTCAAGTTTCCTTCAAACGTCTTGTGGATCGTCACTCGGTAGACGTTGGTGTCATCCACGAACCAAATGATCTGGTTGCTGAAGAGCTCTCCGTAGTTCTGGGACGAGAGATACGGTTCCGTAGGTTCCGAAGAGTAGAGCTGCAGCCCCTTGCGAACTCGCTCCCTCAGCACGTACAGAGCGGGGTTCGCCTTCATGATCTTGTTCATCGCCTTCGCGAGAAGCGGCTTCGATCCCGGAAACCAGTTTCCGAACGCAGAATGAAGGTTGTACGCAAGGTCGATCCCGATCATAACACCTGCATTCAGCAAGTTCAGTCAGTCTTTCGAACCCTAAACCCTAACCCTAAAACGGCATAAGCTTACCAGTCGGAGCCGGGTAGATCGACATGTTGTCCGTGGTATAGTCCAGGAACTTGGCCCTGGTATACCTCTCGATATCATGAGAATCGTAGTCGCCCCAACGAAGCTGAACGTCGATCCAGTACTTGTTCCCGCTCTTCTGGTCGAAGTGGTTCTCGGCCTCCACGACCAGACTCGGCTTGCTCATCTGCCACTTATACGCCGCGAACAAGAGGATGTCGGCGCAGGAGCTGTTCATCTTGTAACTCTTCCTCGGATGAATCGTCTCCTTCTGCACCGTCTCGATCTCCAGGGCGTCCAACTCCTGATCCAAAACTTGGCAAAGATCCATCACCACACTCTCATGAATCTTCTGCCAAAGATGGGCCCTGAAAATCTGAATGAGCGAAATCTTCAACGTAGGTATCTTCCCGTGCATGAAAATCCCCGTGAGATCGAGCTGAACCTGGAACCCTACGTACACATTCGCCCGGTTGATCGTTGGCGACCACCACAAGGTGAACCGCCGGTTCGGGATCTGGTTAAGTCCGGAACGCTGCGCGTTGGTGAGCTTCTTGTACTTCATCGACTCCTCGAAACCCGAAGCTTTCTCCCAGAAGAGACCCTCCCACGTAGGGAAATACGTCCCCTTGAAGAGCGTATGCTCAAGAATACCCTCCACACCTCCGAGCGCCTGAATAACGTCGGTTCTGTAGTTGTTCAAGTTCCACAGCTTCCCGTCGTGTCGTTGATGCGTCCACCAGAAGGGGTTCTGCTTGAGCACTTGGAACTGCTTGAAATCGGTTCGAACTCGCCACCCCTTATCGTACGCGAGCGTGTGACGATCCTTCTGGAAGAGCGTATTGATCCGAGGAATACCGCGATCCCACGAATCTTCCAAATCCTCCAGCGTCAGCCTTCGGTTCTGAGCTTGGGCCTCTTGACGTTTGAGTGCGTACTCGGCCCAGACCCGCTGCGAATCGATGAACTCGCTCTCCCAAGGTTGAATGTAGCGGTACAAGTTGGGAATGAGCTGCTCATCTTCGTGGCTCATACCACTCCTGAAGTGGGTTATGCCGACGTCCGTCTGCTGGCTGTAGCGAAGATCACTCTGCGGGATCAAGATGTGGCCCATGGACAACATTCCCAGCCCGCCTATTTCCTTTGGTGTGTAGAAGATCACAGGCGGGAACCTGAAGGAGGATACGTGAGCAGGACATCGTAGAATAATACGGAAGAATATACTTACCGACTGGGCATCTTCGAGTTGAGTCCAATCTTGATACGAGTCTGAATCTTGTTCTCGCACTTCACCAGAAGGTCGAGCAGCTCTTGGGTGTGGACAGTAGCCTCTCGGAAGTACGTCATTAAACCTGCAGGTAATACGATTAGCGTTTTAATCATAAGGAATTAATAAACGGGCACTTACCGATGAGGGCGGTGTTCCACTTGTTGACGATCTTCGTGAACGTCGTCGATCCGGACGACATGAGGATTTGGCGCACACGATTCTCGAACACCTTCATGTGTTCATCGTCCACCCGCAGATACGCCATTGCGGTTCGCTCCTTCGTCTGCTCGTTTTGCAAGTTCCAGACTCCATCTTTGCTGCCGAAGGCTTCCTGGGACATGCGGCACTTGGGCAAAATCCGCACTTCGAACCCACACCTGAAGGTGTACACTTTAAGAGTTAGCCAAATCCTAAACCCTAAACCCTAAACTTACATGCTGAAGAGCAGATTGGGATTGTCCTTGCTGTATACCGAGACGAAGCTGTTCTCCCACTCCAGAGTCGTGATACTCCTCGGAAGCCTGTTCTTGATATCCCAGAACACACTTCGCCCCAGGTTTACTGCACAAAATCACAATTAGCAACACTGATGACCAAATTGAAACAAACTCACCGTCATGCTTCATGAGCCGCATTCGAGCATCCCGAGGCCAGCACTTCTTGTTGTTGTAGCCGACAATGTTCTCGTTGTTCGGATCGGGGTGCTCCGTGAGGTAGCGCTGGATGAGATCACGGGCCTCCTCATGCGTGAAGCGGAACAGTATGTGTACCCGGTCGATGTAACGAGAGTAGAGCCGAATCGGGTGCCTGGTTTCCACCTTGCCATCCCAGAAGGTCATGAACTCGTTGGGCATCTGAGGTGGACCGGCAATCTCACTGGCCCGAGTGAGTCCGAGTACGAGCAAGTCGAGGACGAGCCCGTAATACTGCACCACGAAGGAAGCGAACTGCAGCCCGCGAATGAGCCCGTACGAGTTCGTATGAGACATGTCCTTGTACGATAGCACCACGTTGTTCTTCGCAGTCACGTAATCCGCGATGTTATGATCAAGAACCAGCCGCAAAAGCCTGAAAGCACGATTAGTGCACAATAAACGACAGTTAAATCATGATGATTTACCTGTTAAGCATGGTGAGGTCGATCTTGTCGAAGAACTTCTCGAACTTCGTCTGCAGCATGACCACGCACTGGCCCTCTGTGGTGTCCCATATGTCCTGAAGATTGTTGATCCCTTGGCACCATTTGTATACGAGAAGCGGCGGCGGCTCAGAATCCGCAGGCTTGATCCAGTTGGGGAAGAGGTTGCGCTTGTCACCCTCGTACCACAGGTACTGGTCGAGGTACGCGTCGGTTATCTTCTCCAGAGGCTCGATCTCGTACACGGGGATCAAGTGGCTGTAGAGGTCCATGAACTCAATCCCGACCTCCTTGAAGGCACGCTGCGTTAACAAATGCCGCTTAATTCGTGACAATGCCTCGTGAGGATTGTCATAAGCCTGAAAACACGATAGAGTTAACAAGAGAATTAATCGCAATTAAACGGAGCTTACCTGCTCGATCAAGCCGAGCTCCTCCCTTTGCTGCTGGTTCAACCTCACCGCCACACTGTACGATTCCTTGAGCCTCTCCAACGCGAGGATCAGGAGCTTCGTATCGTGCTTGTACGACAGCGGCGGGAACGGAATCGGCGAGAACTTCCTCGACTCGAGCCAGTGGACGGTGGTCGTGTAAATGGCCACGGCCTCCTCGGGCGTAACGTAGGGACCGTCCTTGAGGTAGTTGTGTTGACGCTCCTGCTCAGCCTTGAGCCAAAGCCGGGTTAACCTTCCAAGGTTCTTCCGGCAGACGGTCTTATCCACGGTCGCACCTCGCCGAATACGCTCTCGGTTGTAATGCGCAACGTTAGTCCACCAGTCGGCTTTGGACTTGACGTATCGAAGGATCATGTTCTCAATGGGCACAGGCAACCCAGGAACCTGCAAATTAATAGTAAGTATATCCACCTAAAAAACAAGGCTTATTACCTTCCAGGGGATGTTGGCTTTCCAGCAACGCCAAGCTTCGCTCAAATGTTGAAGGATGGTTCTAGCCTTGTTTTGTTTAATCCCCTCTGTAAATCCCATTAATTAGCAAAGAGATCAGAGCGACTAGTCACTAGTACCTGGCATGGCATCAAGCACGTCGTGCATGACTGCCGCTCGAAGCTCCAGATCGAAATGGCTCTCCACACGCTGCTTGGTGACGGTCTTGGCAACGCCCTTGGAATGGCGCCCCTCGAACTGCCGTGCGAGCAGATTTCCAAGCCACCGTTCAAGAAGCGGCACGACACCTCTGAGGAAAAAGAGCCAGACCCTCCACATCGGCGCCCAGAAACCGCAACCCGGTCCCTTGCCAACCGGTCCGGTGTTGAACCGATAATAGATGAGGTGCTTGAGGTCCTTGCACATACGGATCTGCCGCATGAGCCTGTATTTGTACCTGTACATTCCCGTCAGCTGGCCGACGTGAGAGAACGTATACTGGAGCCCGTCCGCGAGCTGGAAAGCGTCGACATTTCCGAGTCGGAACTGGATGTTGGCGTCCACCACGAGCTTGGTCAGCCTGAGGATCTCTCGGCACAAGTGGAAGGCGTTTCCGAACCTCGACTTCTTCCTCTCCTTGGTCGTCAGCGTCTTCACGGGTTTTAGGTTAAAGTTATAGTCGAGATGGAGATAATTGAGGTTCTTGCGGTGGATGAGCAGGTTGAGCATGTTGTAACCCTGCCTGCAGACTTGAAGCCCCGCCTCAGCCCAATCCAGCTCCGTCGTCTGGAAGAACTTCGTGGTTCGCAGTGACCTAAACAGGTACTTCTTCTTCTGACCCTTTGGAGGCCTGTGGTGAAGCTCGTTGAGGACGTAGCACTTGAGGAGCTTCTGGTAGCTAACCCTAACCTTCACCGGGTACGTTGGAGGGCTGCAGACAGAGGAGACATACGGTCAGCACATACGGAAGGGAATCGATCAGAAAATGGGTACCAGTGCTCCTTGTACCAGTCGCAGACGAGCGGAACGTCTTCAGCTCGGCGTGTTCTTCCCGAGCGCATGTTGAAAGGCCGCGGGGCGAAGAGCAACGCAATCCCCGCCGCCGTGGTCTCGGTGAAGAGCGGCGCCGTCTGGAGTAGAGGATCGACGGATTCTGGAAGAACAAAGCCGTCCTCGTCTTCCTCGTCGATGTCCATCTTCTTGTCTTCACGGTCCGACTTGTAGAACGGAATAGGGTTGATGAGTTGGTCATAGTGGAACGCCGGAAGGTCGGGATCCTCGGTCTTTATGTACATGACCATGGGAGTATGGTATACTCCAAGTCGCACCTTGCGAGGCCTGTTGTTGTAGAGATGCGGGAAGGCAATACGGTATTCAGTCCTCAGCGGGGAACGTATAATCAGCTTGTTAATGTCGTTAAACTCGTTCCAGTCCTCGTCACCTTTCTCCATGTCGCGGAAGAGGGGCTCGAACTTCGGACCACCTGAAACGCCGAGAAACGTTCAGTACTTATGTCTCGAAGTAACCATGGTACATACCATGGTATGCCTACCTCTACGTAACCGTAGAAAGCCAAACTACAAAAAGATGAACTACAAACGAAGCTAGGGTAACCAATAACTTACCAGGAATGCACATGTTCAGAGCCTTGGCAGTGAAGAACGACTGCATGTCGAAGAGGTAGAAGTAGTTGCGGTCGATGAGGTCCGAGAGCAGCTGCCCCGCCATTCGGTGCAACGTCGCCATGATCGGAAGCGAAAGCTGCCATCGCCGGTAGCTGGGACCATTGATGAGCTTCGTCTTCACCAGCGGCTTGTGGTCGTAGAACCACCGTGAAACCGCGACGTCCTCTTCAGCGTCCAGCTCCAACTGGATTGGCTCCAGTGGTTCGACCTCCAAGAGGTTATCGGCGTAGTCCAGTGGCGGCTCTTCGTCGTCGAACGGAGGAAACCGCATCCTCTTGAAGTGTCTGCGATCACGTTTCTCACGTCTCATCATGATCCACATAGTACCCCACTGCAAAACAACGTACCATCGTTAAACCCTACCATTAAACGGGAATATACCGTACCTGAGCTAGGTATATTGGTTCTACCACCCACGGAATCTCGTCCACGAAGGTGATGGCACCGGTTATGTGGTACAAGACCTTCACCTCACGCACCTGGGTTTATTACCACGTGGTTAGTTAAGCTTATCCGGTAGGGTTAACATTGCTAAACTGCGTACCTGTTCCCAAGGCATGGGCATGTTTTCCAGCAACTTGTACACGGCGTGAGGGACGAATTTCAGGGCGCCGAGGTAGACACGCTTATCATGGCGGTATTTCTTCGAGGACATATCGCCATGGTCTCTGCGAACGCATTTCGACCTTCTAATTTTCTCTAAGCAAAACGCGACTTACTTGATGATTTTGCGGACGTGCTCCGGCGGCATGTCTTCCTTCTGGTTGTCCACGAATCCAAACTTTCGCTTCTCTCCATACCGCCGAGAATTGAGCTGGCTCCATTTCTTTGCCTTCTCCTCGAACTGCTTCTCCAAGTCCGCAGCTGACGGCACCTCGGGAATTCCTGGCGGCGGCAGCAGCGGCGCCTGCTGATCGCTACCGCCCGACGATGAAGTAGGCGGCGGAACGCCTGGCGGCATCATTCGTTCCACTCAACTAGAACCCTAGAAATTTTAGGGTTCTTGTTGTACTTATTGCTTTGCAAGAACCCTAATTTAATGGCGGTTCCAGCTTTAAGTTCTTCGTATATATGATAACATATAAGCTTAACGCCCTTAGAAGGAAAACCGCACCTGTTTGAGAACCGAATATGTTATCACTCAATCAAGTTTTTCGAAGAGCAAAGGCATGCAACTTGGTGGTGACACCGAATGGTTCCAGCGTGCTAGTCGATGCTCAATGAGGAGCATATTCAGAGATCAATGTCTATTGCAACCACTCCTTGGATTTGAATAGAGGTTTTATTGCATAATTCACTACGTCAAAACAAAGTTTATACTTGAGTGATTTTGTGGGTTTAAAAGCCTATGTCTTTGTCAAAGTTGAGCGTTGATATTAATTGCAGTTGTCTAATGATTATTTATGTAAGATCCGTGTAATAAGAACAAATGCTCAATATGATCAAGCCAGGCACTAGAGCTCGGGCACCAGAGCTACCATTTGCCATCAAATTGAGAGATACCTACTTTGGGTTTCATATTATCTCACATGCAAAGGACCACAAGTCGTATCGATGGTGTATCTTATTCAATTTTCGCCACGCTGTCCACAGTCAAAGACTTGGCTGAATGCATAACCAAAATCCGAAAAGTGCAACTCAAACCCTAAACCAAGCCCACTTCGCATTATGCTTTTTTTAAGTACATAGCAGCAATTCAACCTTCGTAACATCAACGTCCCTGTGTGTGCATGCTCCCAAAAAACAATAAAACGGCAATATAGGAAGCTTTCTATCGGATGTGCTTTTTAGGATCTTGGTTTACTGATAAAAAATAAACCGGCTTCGCTTGAAAAGTTCAAGTAAAACTCCCTAGAGCTAATGTTACGTCGCTCTCTTTATGGACAGACAGATCCAATTCAAGTTCTAAACTAAAACATGAAGTCGATATTACTGTCTTTCGGATATATCCAAACGACGCTTTAACGCTTAGGTCGAAAATATCCAAAGGTCGAAAGACTTGATTCCCAGTGGTCAAAGTTTAGAGGACAAATCTTATCTGTTCAGCTAACAAGTTTGACCGTTGGGAATCTGTTTGAACGAAGGTGAACTTGACCTGGCATTTTAACCGTTTATAGGAACATTTTGCCAAAGAAAAGTTCTGAAAAACCGACTTACTACTCCCTCAAGGTAGTATTACTATGACGCTATCAACTTGAGAAAGTTTTGACATATTTAAACCGAAAACTGACGAATACATAGTTGATGTTCTTTTATCATTCAAGCTGCTGCTGGTGATGGATGCCATCCTCTCCCTCTTCTTCACTTTCGTCATCCATGTTCATCCCCGTCTCTTCAATTTCGTACCCCCCCTTACCCTCATACTCCTGTTCCTCCGTTTCTTCGTCTGTCAAGAAATAAATAACGATATTTATGGGCTGTAGTAGACCTCATTTTACCTTCGTCTGATTCCGTGAGGCAGTGACACACCTTCTCTATTTGTTCAAGATTATAATAGAGAATGTGAAAATTAATCACTGCTTTCTTGCCACGGAGCTTGATGCAAGCAATGTCATAAGCTTCAGCAGCACGCTGTGCAGTTTCTGAAAGGATGCATAAATTAGTAAAGCATTATATTAGCGAAAATGCATTATATATATTACCAAAGGTTCCCAGAAACAGATCTTTTCTCTTGCCTGTCCTTCCCGTCTTGTGAATTCGAGCATGCCATTTGTTTTGGCCATGTCTGCATGTTATTGTCACGCATGCAACAAATATGCTGCAGCTTTCATACCTTGTCACACCACGATATTTTGCTTCACTTTTAAAAAAACCAGAACTCGACCTGAACCAGAAAAGCATTCAAATTGTTTTCCTCAACACGCAAATCATTGACTTACCTTATGAGTTCTGCAACGACTGCCTCCTTGCTCATGTTTCTCATAGCAAGCAATTCTGTACTGTAATTTTGTTCCTAAGCAACAGATGAATCCGTTTAAGAATATATACTAGGCAAACAAGTACTTACTGGGAAATTCAGCTGCGTCCTTTCCCTCAAGAACTTCAGAGCTGCCAAGTCGTATGCTCGGGCTGCCATCTCCTCCGAATCATATCGACCTTACAAAATTTGCAAATGAGAAAAATTT
>LDJE01095847.1:0-10009 GCA_001021135.1 Selaginella kraussiana
ATCCTTGTTCAAACATGGTGCATAAATAAATAACTGCTGGACGCTGTTTGAAATAAAAACATCATGAGCAACTAACATAAATTTTCCAAGTACATACCTGGTTGAAGTTCCAGCTGAAGCTGGCTAAACTTGCTCATATTTGCTTGTGGTATCATCCGCAATCGCCTGAATCTCTGGACGATCCTCGGGCCTGCTTACGTTTGCAGGGAAACATATTCCTTCCGCCAGAAAAGTATAATCGGTTTTTGAGAAAATATAAAATGTCCGTGAAAATTTAAAACATTACTATTTAATGTTAATCGTTAGGGCTCAATTCAGATTTTTAGGGTTCTTGGAGCAATGGCGACACCGAACCGGCGGGCCAACTCTCGTCTTCCTCCAGAGGTGAACAGGGCACTCTACGTGCGGAATCTCCCGTTCAACATATCGTCGGAGGAGATGTACGACATATTCGGCAAGTATGGGGCAATTAGGCAGATCAGGGTAGGCACGAACAAGGACACGCGGGGCACCGCCTACGTCGTGTACGAAGACATATACGACGCCAAGAACGCCGTGGACCACCTCTCGGGCTTCAACGTTGCGAACAGGTACCTCATTGTGCTCTACTACCAACAGGCCAAGATGTCCAAGAAGGCCGATCAGCGTAAGAAGGAAGAGGAGCTCACTAAGTTGCAGGAACGCTATGGTATCAGGAATCCTTGAAGCTTCCATGACGTTTGTGTGATTATGCTAGTATTCAATCAATGTAAACCTGTGGTTTTGCTATTTGTCATTTGTTTTGTAACATTGAAGTTTTGTAAATCGTAATGGTATATGTCATATACGTGAGACATATATAGATAAGAACTAGTAAGCCTGCCCATTAATATGATATATCTCACCTACCCCAAACTCACTACAAACTTAAAATTTTCTGATTCATTTCCACTAACTATCAATACCCCACCCCACTTTTAACTCTCGCCCCTCAAACTCAGCTCTTAAATTTTTCTTTCAAAGTCTTCTGACTTCCTCTCCAAGAAACTACTTTGACAATCACAAAAAGATAAACAAGCTTTGATTGCCAAGAAACTAACTTTCACAGTATGCCGTGTGATTCACACGGCCTATGGATAAAAACCACAAGCTCGTCATTCAAAAAGAGACCATGAAATGCGAGCCACCGGACGAAGACGACAGGATGAGGAAAAGCCATCCTTGTAGACGGTAACGGTAAGTCACAAGTCCATTCCTATGGATCGGAACTAGGTTGATCTTTATGGATTTAGAACCACGCTGCTCTCCGTCTCACATAGAACAGCGATATATCAGTCATCTTAGTAGCACTTATCTCAATAAATCTGGATAATTCTTCGTTATCTAGCTTAGCTCATTAGGATGGCATCAAGTACAATACCTCGTCTTAGGAGCTCGGGATTGGACTGTGTGACTTGAGGAGCATACAAACAAACAAAAATGCCTTAAGCTTGCTTGCTAAATTATTTTTGATACAATATCTATTTAGTCATTCGACCTGCCAGTAGCTTGACGTTAAATGTTATCTATCATTAGAACTGATTTCAATACGTTTTATGCAAAGATAAACATAACAAAATAGACCGAATTGTACCTCAACAATGCGAATGCATTGCATCCGATAAACAGGACCAGTGCTTCATCGGCGGGAGACAAACTCTGCTGGGGCCACACGCAGGAACTTATGTGGAGCATTCTTGTATTTGAGCAAGAGGAACGAAAGAGTGGTGGTTGTTCAAGGCGGTCTCACGTATTTTTCGGCTTTATATATGTAGCGGAAAATGCACACTGCTACTTGCTCATTAACAGTTTCCCTGTTCTTGTGGCCCCTGGACATTTGCAAGAGCGCGACTTTCCATAGCTGAAAAAAGCTTTGTTCACGTACCATGAGCAACTTGCTGCTGGCCATGTGTTTGTTACCGACTTCAGAACCTTCAACCTGTACACATTTGCTGAGTCGTGATCAGGCAACAACTGAATGAAATTACTAAGTACTTCTTCGACAAGGTCCACCATCAGCATCTCCCAGAATTGACAGCAGGTCGAACCCATTTTCCTTACATTAACTGAGAGGCCCGTAGCGGCTGCTCGTGGTGCAATATCAGCAATGTCAAAGTCTACCGAAATCTTGGCAGAAAACAGCACCACCAACACTAAAACATATATGCACTTGGGGGTTTTATTTCTCGTACCACTCCATTTCAGAAAATCCAACAAATAGAGGCTGCCTTACATATGTAATATGTAAGGCAGTCTCTACAGAGTCCCCCTCAGCTTCGCTGGCACCAACTTGTTGATGCTGTTGTTGTTGTCTATATCAGATCTTAAGGCACAACCACCCTGAGTATATATCCCATCCCCAAATCTTGGCTAGCGGTAATTTAGGTGGATGAAGATGAACAAAAGAATCCTCACTGTGAGTCGGTGTTGTTTCATCAACTACATGACAATCTCGGGCTTGAGAATACTCGCTTTGATCTCCTTGTGAGGTAGAACTACACCACCATTGCTGTAGATCTCGTCCCCAACTTGCACGTCTTCTCCAAGAACGGTCATGTTCTCGATCCTTGCCCATTGCCCGACCTTGGAGTGCCACCCGATGATGCTACCCGAGATGCAAGAGTGCTTTCGGATGCGAACTCCTCGCATGATAGTGCAACGAGATAGTCGGACTCCTTCGTCGATAACACAACCAGGTCCAATAGCAACGTCGGGGCCGATCAGGCAACCGTGACCAATGGTAGCAGTCTGGTCAATGACAACATTACCAACAACGTGCGGTCCAGTGGAAAGTCGGGACGGGTCGTTACGTCGCAGGGAGTCGAGGTACAGTCTAAGTCCCGTTATGTAGTCACGGGGTTGGCCAATGTCCATCCAGAAACCTGGTAGCACCATTGCAAAGAGCTCACTCTCTGCAGCTATGCGTGGAAAGACCTCTTTTTCGATGGAAGTTGGCCTGAGTTCGATGCGGTCCAGAGTTGCCGGATTGAGGAGGTAGATCCCCGCATTGATCTTGTTTCCAACAAACGTCTGGGGCTTCTCCACGAACCTCTGGACCGCTCCCGTCTCTTCATCCATGACAACAACGCCATACTTCGAGGGCTCTTCCACCTGAACAAGCGAAACACGCAAAAATCAGCCGCGAACAATCAAACGCAAAGAATATTCTCAAGATCTTTGATCTGCACCGGTGGATCCGGGTATTGAGCGGTGGAGATCAACGCGGAAAACGAATGGGGGCGTACCTTGGTGACCATGATGGTAGCTTCTTTCCCGTGGTTCTTGTGGAATGCGATCATTTGTTTGAGAGGGTACTCGCTGATCACGTCACTGTTGAGCACGAAGAATGGCTCCCCTTTGGATCCAGCAAGCAGCTTATCTCGAGCCAATGCGAGTGGGCCAGCCGTTCCCATGGGCTCTCGTTCCTGGGAACAGCTGATCTTGATTCCCAACTTGGCTTCAAAGTCTCTCAGGAATCCCATCATCACCTGAGCCACGAAGAAACAGAGAAACCAGTTCCACATCTCGTTTCGAAAATGCTGGAAAGAAATGAGAAGAATTTCTCACCTCTGGCTGGTAATTGATGGCCAAAATGACTTCATCCACGCCTGCTGCCTTGAGAGCCTCAATCTGCAAAGAGAATTGGATTCAAACGATAAGATTTATCGGGGCATTGATTTGCAAACCTGGTGGAGGATCATGGGCTTGTTTGCGAAATCCACCAAAGGCTTGGGCACACTCAAGGTGAGAGGCCTGAGCCTGGTGCCAAATCCTCCAACCAAGATGAGTGCCTTCATAGCTCTTCTGGAAGTAGAAGAATGAGAATGTAAATGGACTAAATGAAGAACTCTGAACTTTCCTCGACGATGCTATCGTGCTTCCTGGAGGTTTTATAACATGGATTCAGCACTGATTGAGATGGTTAACTACCTTAAGTTTAATTAAATCAGAACCTACGGATATTCGAATGTGTGCGTATGTAATGTCTTGAATGCAAGCGAGACTTGCTGGTAGCAAAACATACGTCAATGTTTGAAAATAAAGAGGTGTATATGATAGTTTCTCAGCTTGCATCTGTTTAGGTTGTGGTCTCGTCCCGTGTAAGTGCCAACCAAACCGAAAGCTACTCACAGCCCGAATCATGCAGCCAAGCTATACGATTTTTTTATCAGAAAAGCTTTGGAAAAAATAATGTAATTTTTTAGAGATTCTAGCCAGCCGAGCTAGCACAAACGACGTTCTGCCCAAAATGAAACCTTATGTCGGGTGCTTCCATCATGTTTTGCTTGTCAATGCAAACAGTTGCTTTGATTTGAACATTTTAACTACCTGTTACAACGACAAAGAACTAACATGAGCAACGGAACTGGAAAACTACGGCCCAAAGACTGCAAGTCTGGATGTAGTCTTTCTATGTAAAATCTAGACTTCATCTAAGCCGATCTTTGTTGCATGGATCCCACTTCACTTTGTGAAAAAAAGCGCCTCTGACGATTGAACAATACGTGTCCCGGACCAAAGGTTGCCAGCTTGCATTATCCCAACTTGCAAATGCTCGCAACTTCGAGAAGGAATCAATCTAGGAAGGAAATCCGTGTCTTTCTACTATCACATCGTTACAAACTCTCTATATCCACAATTTAAGTTGGTAACAACTATAAAAACTCTCTATCTCTATATCTATCAGCAACTTAAAAGAACCTGCCAATTTAAATTAAATTAATGACCCAATGACCACAAGCTGGATGATCACAAAGTCAAGCAGTTCGTGCCTGTCAGTCGAACTATTGCTTTTTTATGAATTATTGCTTTGCTAGTTTTTAAGTTAAAGGCTAATTGTATTCATTTGCACTATCTGAATTTCTTATGAAAACCATGCAATGCAAGTTATTTCGAATCAGCATATCATGCATTTCTCGTTCCAACTTAATGTCACCATGGTACAATACTCATGATATAGATCAAGTACATGAACCGATCAGGCTCCCATACCATAGCCACGACGGTCTAAGCCTTTTATGAGTTTGTCCCTGCCATGCTCCATTCATTTACTTGGGAATGAAGACCACCGACACCACACCACCAACATAACTTTCTCTGCCAGGGAGATCCTATGGGCAAAAAAGAGCCTGATAGGAAAAATGATAGAAAGATAAGTCTTATATTTATTTTCCACAGTATTTGTCCCTCAATCCTTCCACAAAAGCTGCAAATCACTTTGCAGTCGAATGAATGAAGTCCAGGAAAACAATATCTCATACGGTCACTTCAGAATCAGCAAGCATCGCTGCTGCAGACATTGTCGACGTACCATTTGTAGGTTTCCGTAAGTCCATCTTTGAGGGTGATACGGGGCTGCCACCCCAAGTTCTTAAGCTTGGAGTTATCCATGAGTTTACGAGGAGTACCATCGGGTTTAGAGGTGTCCCACTTGAGCTCACCCTCGAAACCTACCACCTCCTTGACGAGTACCGCAAGTTCCTTGATGGTAACCTCAGATCCGCTTCCAAGGTTGACATGCTCCAGCTCGCTGTAGTTGTTCATGAGGAAGAGCACAGCATCGGCAAGATCATCAACGTGAAGAAACTCACGAAGTGGGGATCCAGATCCCCATACCACAACTTCCTTGGCACCCGAAACCTTGGCCTCATGGAACCTCCTCATGAGAGCCGGAAGAACATGGGAATTTTCAGGGTGGAAGTTGTCGTTTGGACCGTATAAATTGGTAGGCATACCAGAGATGGCATCCCACTTATACTGTAACCTATACGCCTGGCACATCTTGATCCCAGCTATCTTAGCAACTGCGTACCATTCATTCGTGGGCTCGAGAGGACCCGTAAGGAGGGATTCTTCCGTGATCGGCTGCGGTGCAAACTTCGGATATATGCACGAAGATCCAAGGAAAAGCAGCTTCGTAACACCGCTCTTGTATGCTGCATCGATCACGTTGGTCTGTATCTGGAGGTTGATCCCGATGAACTCAGCTGGGTAGGTGTTGTTGGCATGGATTCCTCCAACTTTGGCGGCCGCGACTATCACGTACTTGGGCTTCTCCTTGTGGAAGAAATCCTCCACAGCTTCCTGACGTGATAAGTCGAGTTCCTTGTGAGTTCTAAGAACTAAGTTGGTGTAACCTTCTTTGGTGAGCCTGCGAACTATACCCGATCCAACCAGGCCTCTGTGACCAGCGACGTAGATCTTTGCGTCTTTCTCCATTGTAGCTGCTGCCTGTGAAGATCACACTAGAATGTAACAGATGCGTTACCTGGCTCTCAGCGAACAAAGGAGCAGCGATTTTAGGGCAACCTTTAGAGTAAGAACTGATTGACTTAAATGCTTGATTATATTGACTTTGTTGTGTCCCATGTTCTATTTACTTGAACTACAAGCATATTTGCATTGAGGCATCTTTGAACTTAATGTAGATTAAAAAAAACTTAATGTAGATTATGATGATTTTTGTAATTAATCCATTAATCATTCCACACTGTGGATTTTATTAACATTCTTAGTTTCTTCCCTCCAGTATCACATTTTATATTTATTTTTAATGTCAAATTTTATAATAAACAAGTTATTTTAATTTCAGATTTTATAACAAACAAAACATTTGGTAGATTTATTATCAAACGTTTTTAATGTGTTGGCCTTCACTTCGTTGAAGTAATTCTGGTCAAAATTCAGTCCACTTTGGTAGTCCATCAAGATTGTGCCATTGCTATTTCTCCATATGCAACAATGTTTTTCACTTATATTGGTGTGCCAATGTCTCTCTCCATATGCCGATGTTTTCGACAATGCTTTTCACTTATATTGGTGTGCCAACATCGCTATTGTTGTTTGAGCAAGGGCTTTCAGGGAAGGAGCTTTTTCGTGACCTGGGCACTACTCAAAGGCCCGGAGGAGTTATGAGCGTAACTTCAAGTTCAAACTTGTTTTGGACACTAGTAATGAGAGTTTTGTACTCTGGACTATGTACACGATTGATTTTAAGATGGATTTGAATGGTAGAGTTAAAAGTACTGTTGAATGGTAATGTTTATAGTGGTGCTATATTTTGCATAGCATTGCTATAGGGGAGTATGTGCTGCTTCACTATGCTAAGTGATGATATTATAACCTTGAATTAAGTAAGCGTGTACAGAAATTGTTTAGTTTGGTGTTCGGCTCAGGTTGTTCAAACATGGTTTTACTTTCAAAGTGCCTTGCATAAACATCATCTAGGATAGGCCACTAATCAGAGAGTGGTTACAGGCCTAGCTTAGATGCATAAAATGCTCAATAAATAGAGATAATTTTTGATGTAGATGCTCCACCTGATGAAGACCGCTGATGAAGACGCAAAAGAGCACCGAAGATGTGTGTCAATAAATCCCTTTGACGACATTGCCAATCAAAATGTATCAATCAAAATGAAGGCTTCCCACCACCACTGGTCCCTTGGCTCACAGCAATAGCCGAACCCTCCGACTTGATGAACCCTCCGCCGATATGTCCAAAGCTCGAAGCTCGCTGGTGATGCGGAGGCGGAGACGTCGTTTGTTGTTGGCTGCTCATCGCCGCACTCTGCTGGAGCTGTTGCAATTGTTGTGGAGACATTTGCTGCTGGAGCTGAAAGTATTGAAGCTGCTGTGCTCCCGATGCCGACATCTGACCAGTTGCAATCTTCAATCTCTGGACCTCGTCCTTCAATGCATCGTTCAGAGCTGCAGATGAGGATAAGAACCTCGAAAAACATCGAAAAATCCATTACCATCTCGAAGCTGTCCTTGTTGCTCCATCGCCTGCAGCCGCAGCTTCAACTCGTTGTTTTCTGTGGTTAAACCAGTGGTATCTCTCTGCAAAGCAAACGTAACCGTCAGCGTCAATCAGCGTCCACCGGCGTCCACATGAATAGCTACCCACCTGTAGCATAGTAAGCTGAGTCGACAAGGTAGTAGCTTCCGTTTGCAACGTCTGCACCTTCCGCTCGAGCTCCGAGATGTATCGCATCTTACGTTCCTTGGATCGGGCAGCCGACTGCCGGTTTGCGAGTATTCTGCAACCCAAAAACAGTCAGAAAACGGGACCCCGAGGTCCGACAGTCCGAGACCGAGTCCGAGTTACCTCTTAGCCCGTTTCGGGTCGATGAGCGCGAGCTCGGCCAGCTTGTTAGCGGCCGCTGCCTTCTTGGCCTCGGCACTGTCCGAATCGTTCAAAAAGTCGTTCTTGAACGAGGTGAAACCGTCCATGGAGCTGCTGTGTTGATGTCGGGGTCTCCGAGGTTCGGCCCCGTTACTAGCCGAGTTGAACGACGCGAGGACGCCGTCCGTGGAGAGACTCCGAGCATGGTGATGGCTGGTCACCTCGGACTTGCTTGGGTTGTTACCCCCGGACGCCGAGTTCCCGCCGGACGACGGCACGTTGTAAGAGTTGATCTTCTCCATGTCGATGTACATGTTGAACAGGTCCTCTCCGGCCTCGTCCGACAGCGCCGGCATGGCCGGGCTCTGCAGTCCGAGCTCCCTCTCGAAGGACGCATCGTCCGGGAGGCAGAACGCGATCTCGGACTGCGCACGGCGGTGTCCCCGAGGACGAGGAGGAGCGTCCGGCATGCGGTTCACGTCGGTGCTGAAGCTGTGAGCCGGGCTCGGTATTCGGCCCGTGGTAGTGCCCGAGGTGGTTGACGGTGGCGACGTTACGGCGTCATGCATGGAGACGTCCTTGGACGCTGAAGAGTCGGATAACGCTGGTGATGCCTCTTTCTTCACCGCGGTAAAGGGGTTGGAGTAACCAACGTAACGTTGGTGCTGCTGGTGACGTAGGTTACCACCCTGGTTACCATTGGTTAAACCCTCGGAGTTCCTGGCACTTGCCGCTGCGAAGTCCGACTGCAGTCGCTCTACGAAGGCCTCGTAACCATCACCGAGCCCCTCCATTCGCCTATACGTCTACGTATACCACCTCTCACAGTCTTGTGGTCTAACCTAGCCAGTGACGTGGTATTACCGTGGTCAAAGTTGCGTATACTATACGTATAGTGTCAACGTCCTGTTTAACTCCCCTAAACCACGTAGTTAATGGGCTTCTGGAAGCGCAAACAGTAGCACAGTGAGCACAATTGGGAGCAAACAATGCGAAGATCTACGAAGCATGCAGCTGGAAAAACCGTGGTTTTTCTCGGGAAAATACGAATGCAGGAGCTGCAATGCCGCTGCTTACCTGAATCTGCAGCTGCTGTTGGACGGATCGATCGATCGATCAGACGAGCGATTTGCTCCTCGTAAAAAAAAATCGAATTTCGCGGAAGAAACCTGCGTGGCAAATGGCTATGGCGGCCCTCTTCGTTTTTTCGTCGCAGGGGGGAACACAGTCCAAAATGAATGTTGAAGGGCCTTCATTGCAGCCCTTGACGGGACGCACGCACATCGCGGCCGCCAGTCGGAGCGATCTAAGGGATATCATTTGGCCACGTGGGCAGTGCCCGTCGGCTGACGACGCAGGATATTCCGTCCAGCTCCGGGACATATTCTGGGGCACAGGACGCGTTGTGTCACATGGGACGTCATGTGCCACGGGATTAAGGCAAAGATTTGTGTCTTCTGCTAACGAATACGTGAAATCCGCTTGGTTTAAAATTATTAGCATTTCTAACTTTTTAAAAATCTGTGCATTTTTCATTATAATAGTAACTATTCTTTTGGAAGATAGATAGATAGATAGATAGATACGATTCTAACTTAACTTAAGAAGACTCCCGAGTATATCCTCGTTGAGAATTTTAATTATAGAAGAAGAACTATAAGACCGCTGGTGGTAGCTGACAAGATAGATATTAACGTCAATCAATAGAGATACATATTAACGTCCAGTTATCGTGCCCATGGTAAACGCTGGGAACAATTTTACGCCATATGCAATAATTTATTTTTTATTATTGTTTTTTATCTATCTAATGTATTGAGATCGCATATGCACAAAAGCCATTGTCTATTGAAGGTAAATGTAT
>LDJE01095879.1:0-20158 GCA_001021135.1 Selaginella kraussiana
GCTACATTACTCCATGCATTTGATTGGGAAAGTATTAGCGATATTTGCTTGGACGAGGCTAGTGGTTTACAAGACTGCAAGATGAACGTAAAGCTACAGGCCCGTGCTCGACCCCGTCTACAAGAATCTGCATATGCATGATAAGTATCTATGGAGATGTGGGTACACCCCTGATTCAAGTCCCTGTATGGAACTGTCCATCGAAGCTCGACCTTAAATTGGTGATAAACCAAATCTCCACACTTGATTTTAAAATCATCTCTAATATTCATGTGCTAATATTTAGTTACATTAGACCTTGTGGATTAAATTTTTGATTTTGTATTTTAATTTTGAAAACAAATTATATTTCTTAAGCCGCAGAAGCTGGCCCTTTGATGAACCGCAGGCTTAACATGAGCCTTCTGTACATGAGCCTTTTGTGATTCCTGTAGGGAGGGGAGGTATTTATTTATGTAAAATATGGTTTAAGTTCGGGTTGTATGAGCGTGTTCCGTAGTAACAAACTGTCTACATTTCGTAAATAGCTGACCATCTTTTTGGACATGGATTAAACCCTAAACATATGCTAGTGATTCTTTTGCATTTTGTATCGTTTTGTAAAAAAATAGATCATGAGGCCTGCATCGGGGGACATTGAGGCAATGGTAATCACAATCTTTCATTTGGACATACGTGAAGTCTGTAAACAATTTTTTAGGACTAGGGCAGCCATGGACATTCTCATGCCTTTGGCGCTTTCCATGGTCGGGGGCTTAAGCACTGCAATAGGTACCTTGATCAATGTTGTAACGTTGTTGCTTAAAGTTGCAGTTATATTTCAGGTGCTCTATTGGTGGTCTTGTATCCCGCCCCAAATCTCAAACGGCTGGGGTTATTACAGGTAAAGTTTACTAAACTCTTTTAATGATCTCTAATCACGATTCCTTTCATCAGGGACTCGCAGCTGGACTCATGCTCACACTTTCGTTCTTAGATCTCATGTACAATGCCATGAACAGTATTGGTTTTGCCAAAGCTAATTTCTGGGTGAGTTTCCGTAGTTTCTGGTTTTAATGTAATAATCATATCTTCGGCAGTTTTTCGGAGGTGTTGTTGCTTTTGCAGCCATTGTTGCATTCGTTCCGGAGCCTTCCATGTCCTCTTTGGTTCAGGTATTTTTCTTCACATACGCTACATTTTTCTGATGGTTTTTCGTTTCAGGAGAAAAGCAAAGACGATAAGGATTTGATGAAAAAGCACCGTAAACAAGTCCTGTTTAGCGGCGTTATCACAGCTCTTGGTACGAGATTTCATCATGAAGAGGGCCTTAACCTGGCTTTGTTAAGAGTTTAACAGGGATAAGCTTGCACAATTTCCCGGAAGGCATGGCTGTGTTCCTTGGGTCTTTGAAGGTACTCCATTAAACTTCAATTTGAAATGTGGTAATTAAATTTGCTCATTAGGGAATTCGCGTGGGAGTAAGCCTGGCATTAGCAATCGCACTGCATAACATCCCAGAGGTACTTTAGCTTTATGCAAGTGCATGCTGATTGTGTTTCAGGGTATTGCTGTTGCTTTGCCTATTTATTTCGCTACCAACAGGTATTTTCTTGAATGTTTTTCTAAATATTTGTGAATATATATTTGTTCTTTCAGCAAATGGCAGAGCTTCAAGTTGGCAGCTTTATCGGGTCTTGCAGAGCCGCTTGGTGTGGTCATAGTCGGTAAGTAAACATCGAATTTCATGCTTTTTTGCAACTTTTTTTCGGTCCAGCTTTACTTTTCCCATCTGGACTCTCATCAGAGATACTGGAAGGACTTCTGGCAGCTGGTAATGGTCCAGTTTTTTGTGGAATTATGTATATGATGTTCGTTTTCAAGTTGGAGGTGTGATGGCGTTTCTTACATTACATGAGATGTTACCACTGGCGTTCCAATATGCGGGACATCAGCAAGCTGTGACGGCAGTGTTCATTGGCATGGCCCTCATGTCTGTAAGGTAGACTTTACTTATTGCTTATGTTGGTGGCATGAGTTTTTCGTTCGCCTTCGCAGCTTGCACATCCTAGAGTTGTCGCTTCCTCACTGAATTGCTTACAAAAAGCTTCAACTTTAAGAGAACTAAACGAGTCAATAAATTTAAGCTTTGTTCTATTTGCAGTTGCTTAGAATTTTTGTAAATGATAATATCATATCTGAATTTTCATTGTGTATACCTCTATCACCATGAATGGTCCTAGGGGAGCACATTGCCCAAGGACAAGGGGTCACATTGTCCAGGTTAGTATTAGCTTAGAGATCAAGCAAATGAATGTATCTCTCTAAAGTTTGACCCTAAAAGATACGAGTTCTTAGCTTTTGGATAAAACATAAGAGAATAAAAGAAAATGAAGGAGATTACGTTCGCGAAAAAACATCTAAGACGATTTAAACTCCTGACAAAACTTAACCTTTGCTAATAATCATATTTACAAGACCCATGTACTTGAAAGACACATCCAACATACACAACCTACAAGCAGCGACTGTAACGCTGTAATGCCCACCAGAACATGCTGATTAAATAAACTCATTCGATGGTAAGAATTATCTTGGGGGATATGACATATGATAGCTATACATATTCTTTGGAAGCGCTGGGAAACTGCAGGTTCAACAGTACATCTGGTAAAGAAAGGCTTACGAATGGTATTGTGAGAAAGACTTGGCTACGCGTCCAGACCTTGACCGTACTCATTGAAGTGGTCGATGTGATTGTATTGGTCCACTGACACATGAGTAAAATGATCATACTCTTCATCCTGCCCCATCGTTGTGTGGTCCACTGACACATGAGTAAAATGATCATCAAAATCCAAGAGGGCCGCTCCTTGAAGAAGCTTCAAGGATTCTCATTGTACAAGACCTTACTCGTTTGAAAGTACTGGGCAAGCAAAGCCAACACACGCGCCCAGACCTGGGCCTGACCATATTGTGTGCTCAAAAGCCAAAGTACGAGATTCTGGAGTCTACATAGTGATTCTGGCGGTCAAAGAGGTGTGGAGCCAACACACGCGCCCAGGCCAGGGCGAGAAGGAAGAGAAAGAGCACAGCGATTGTGTCATCGTCTTCAGCTGCGGACAATTGGCATTGAATCTATTCCTATCTTCAGCGGAAATGGAAGCTATCCGGGAAGCCATCAGGGGTGCTGCTGCATGTCGGGATCCTTTCGGAAACCACCCCAGGAACTGTTACGAGATCAAAAGATGGCCATATTCCGAAAGGCCATATCAAAAGATGGCCGTATACGTGATCAGCATAAGGGGACACTCCGCTTTATGTCTAGGAGAACAGCTACTTCAGTGCTGAAGAGGGCAAGTATGCCAAGCGTCTGAAAGTTGCGCTTTATGTCTAGGAGAACAGCTACTTCAGTGCTGAAGAGAGCAAGTATGCCAAGCGTCTGAAAGTTGCGTCCAGAAGCGATGAAAACCCGGGTTTAAGACCCAAAACCTCTTTACCAAAACCAATACAAACATACAAAACTGATACTTTTCATATATACAAAACTGCGGCAGCTCCCCATACAGGACGAGTAAAGACCAGTTGCAAATAGGGAACCACTAAAGGGCTTCGAAGGCATGAACATAAAATATGTTTTTCTAGGCTCGTCAAATATATAACTCTACTGCTTATGTCTGTTACAATATATTATGACAGTATAAATCAAAATATTATTATTTCAGTTCTGCAAGTAAAACAATGCAATATTAGAAGATAGGATAGGAGATAAGACATTAATCCCATCGTTGGCACATGGTTTTGCGAAGATAGATAGATAATATTTAACACGGTTAGATATTTGAATCGAACCATAGTCGGCTCATGATTCTGTACTGTTAGATCATATTTGGTCGGGTCCTACCTAGATAATACACTTGATGATTTAAGAAAATGAATTTTAAGATATGCTATATTTATTAAGTAAATAAGCCTTCGGGATGTACACCATCAGCACATTTAGTTCAATGATACTTGTCCCAACCTTCCTTAAAGAACTCAAGCACTTTGTGTAGAGCAGGATGGTCGAAGGTTGTAGTGAATGGATCCCATACCTCCTGTTCTTTTGGGCAAGGAAAGGTTGTACCACCTTGCCAAGCATTGGCCGTTGTCTCGGCATCCACAAAACTGGAACATGCTCCAAAGTCAAGCACGTAGTTCCCCCCGGATGCTTTATGCATCTCAATATCGGCACCATCTCTCTTCAAATCGAGATTCATACGTTTCATGAAGAAACCGAAGCCTCCCGCTAGGTCGTCAACATCAGCTACTTCCTTCCACCCAGCACTCGCTTGGCTGGCCGTTTCCCGAACACCCAAACGGATCCTCACAAGTCCTGGCGTGCCCTCTGCAGGGAAAAGTCTTTCCATTACTATGACCGGGCAAGTATGGTTGCTTTTCTCCTCGTCTAGCCCTAAAACCTTGACCTGCATTTGCTCCTCCATCTCGGATATTGATTTCCAGTTCCCAACAAAAAACGGAACCAAAAGAGAAGGTCTTGAGAGTGATTGGACATCCCTAAGGAGCTCCGCTTCTCTGTTGTAAGCTTCCACGAGACCTTTCAATGGAACATCACCGCCCGCCTCACCTTCAGGAACCCTGCACACTTTCAGGACAAGATCGCCAGAGACGTAAATATCCCCTGAACCCCCATTGTTAATCCATTTGATCATCAGGCATGCTACCCCGTCGAAAAATCTAACATCAGCGCCCGCAAATGCCGCCATGATTTCTAAAGGAAACAAAGGGCAAAGCAGTCTTTTAAGAGTTTAGGGTTCTTCGTTAAGAACCCTAAATCGTTATGGCAACACGAGAGTTACTCGAACTTAACGTAGATTCGGTCGCTGGGAAGCGTGTTGCGCCAATTTCTCTAACTTCTGGGCCTCGCATTCGCAGTGAGCCAGTTTTTCTCCCACACGAGTATATGTTCCTGCAGCACAGGATCATCCTCAGAGAGAACCTTTTCCCACAGTCACAACTAGACCGGGAAAAGCTTGTTACCATGGCCAGCTATGTAGAACAAGGTAATCAGCATAGATACAGTGAAAAGTTTGTATTTTTACCTCTTCTTTAGACTACAGATATGCACCCGAAGTGGTGAAGTCCTGTAGAATGCTCGAATTGTTCACAACGGAGTCTTCTCATGTGATCTTCGTGATCACTGAGGACGTCACTGTCGTAACTGAGCTTCTTCGAGCGTACTTTCACCCTAGGAAGATAGTGGGAAACACAAGCGAGCATATGTGGATGTTCAGGAGCCTGGACTTCGTCGTCTCTACGACATCCGATGCTGAGACGGCGCTCAAGAAGTGCCCCAGAAGCTCAGACACGTTCGATGGCTTTGTTGTGGACCAAAACAGCAACAGCCCTGAGTTTATCGAGAAGGTAAGCTATAACTGAGCTCATGATGGCAAACCAAGCTCATTCCACAGTTGCGTCTAATGCTACATTGCTTCCGGGACGTCTTCAAATCCCCGGCCCACTACGAAACCTTCGTTCTTCCTATGAAATTGAGTCCGAACAATGATGCAAGGTTTGTTGCCTTCCACTCTTGCAATATGTGGAACTAACATGCAGATCGAGGCTGGTTACTGACTGGGTTATCTCCGAACTGAATGATTTCCAACCCCGCATGAGCGAAGACTTGCTAGCTGCTATCAAGGCGATCTTACCAGGTAAGCTTTAGGGTTTATGTGTAGGTACGTTTTTAGGGTTTATGGTCTTGGTGTGGGGAAGGTTTACGGCTTTAGATGTCTTGGTGAGGGCTTATTGTATGTTTTAGGGTTTAGGTTTAGGGTTTATGGTCTTGGTCTGGGGAAGGTTTAGGGCTTATTGTCTATAGAGGGTTTAGGGTCTTGGTTTAGGGTTTAGGTTTAGGGCTACAAGTGATGTGGTCTCCTTGTGGTTTCAGAGGCTGCATCATGCCCAGGATTGCTCGACAGCGCATTCAGCTTTTGCAGTGACGACTTCTCCATCAAGGAGAAGATCACAGTCTACCACACGAATCTAACGCATGTTTCACGTGATCCTTCAATCTTTGTGGCATTTATGCCCGGTCTTCTACACGTTGCTATGGGAGCATCAAGCACCAAATCCATAATCATCTCTTCAGTGGACAAAGTGGCTGCACTAACGGAGCTGCTTCAGCGTTTCCTTGTTCATCTCGGCCTGTTTGACATTAACATAGCTTGTCTTAACGATGATCGATCAACGGGAAATGCTCGAATAGCAGTGGGAACTCCCGATAAGGTGCTCGAGCAACTGAAGAACGGCGGGCTTCGAGCGGAAGAGCTGAGGCGAACGGTTCTTCACAATGTGGACGTTATGTGCACCGCTGGGAGTATGCAAGAGATACTTGACATCCTGAAGTATCCAGGCAATAATTCTAGGGTAGGGTTGCACTCTTCGACCTTTTCATCCGACGTCGAGGACATCATCAAAACGTGCCCTGGAGAGGTGAGGAAGATGAGAAAGGCCGGGTTTTACATGGTTGGCGTTCGTCATTTCTACGACGTTGTGGACGATAAGATCAAGAAGGTGGTGCAGATATGGATGCAATGGGGTATATGGACTCGTATTTCGGTGGTTTGCAGCTCGGTGGAGAGAGTGGAGATGGTTGCTTCCCAGCTTCTGGACGCTGGTGTGTTCATTGTCAAGGCACATACGGGAATGGATAAAGAAGCTCTTGAGGAGGCTGATCTTGAGTTCAGTCGGAAGCGTTGCATGTTGGTGACGAACATCAACTACAAGTTTGGAAGGCAGGAGATCGTCAATTTCGACGTGCCGAGGACGCCCGAAGAGTATGTTGATCGGGTGGAGATGTCCAGAGGCCGAGGCTTTAAGATTGCTGTCAACCTCCTCTACAAAGAAGAGGAGCCCGTGAAGGAAAGTATTGAAGAGGCTCTGGGTGTTAAGATGCTTCAGCTGCCCCCCAACTGTCGCAAGCTTCAGGCGCAGATAAGGGCTTGGGAAAGTGGGAAGGAGTTCGAGGATTACTAGATAGAAATGATTTAGAGTAATGCGAGTTTTAAAATCAAAACAAATTCATTAGTAACTTGGACTAAATCCTAAAGTCTACTATAGTTTAGTTTGGTTACTATTAGGTTAGAGATCAAGCAAAATGAATGCATGCCTGGAAATAAATTAAATTAATTTAAATAAATAATGTTCATGGTGTGTCTTCTAAGACGCGCATTTTAAAAACTCCAGCCCCGTACATTGAGTACATATTCTATCTATCTATTGAGTACATATTTAATGTAGTTTTATAATTTATCTTAAGTCATGCGATTGTTAGAACATCTATAATATTGTTCTTTTCATTTTTTTCTAGAAGACTCTAGCTTTCTTTACAAACTTCTTGGATCAAGCTCCCAGAAGTCCTTCCAAATCTCTGATGACAGATGGGAGTAAAGCTGCACCAAAAACTAGTTGCAAAAAGCATGAAAATCGATGTTCACTTACCGACTATGACCTCACCAAGCGGCTCTGCAAAACCCGACTCTGGATCTTATGCAGTGCGACCGCTAATGCCAGGTTTATTCCAAGGCGAACTCGCTAATAAGAAAATTTAGAGTACCTTCAAAGACCCAAGGAACCCGGAAAATTGTGCAAGCTTTTCTCCTGAAAGAAGAAATCATCAGAAAAATGTAGCGTATGTGAAGAAAAATACCTGAACCAAACAGGACATGGAAGACTAACGATGGCTGGAAAAGCAACACAACCTCCGGAAAACTGCCGAAGCAAATGAGCACCACAATAAAACCAGAAACTACGGAAACTCACCGAGAAATTAGCTTTGAGAACATGAGATTTTAGAACTAAAGTGCGACTTGTGATTAGAAATAATTAGAAGAGTTTAATTAACTTCACCTGTAATAACCGTATCCATAGAGCATTTGAGTTATAACTGCAATCTTAAGCAACAACGTTACAAAAATTGATCACCGTTTGGGAAAATGAAAATGTCAATGGCTGCCCTGCTCCTATCTTTACAAACTTCAGGTAGTTTGCCATTGATGAATGCCCAAATTTAAGATTGTGATTATCATCGGCAAGATGTTTGAGGAGTACTACCGTCAATGTCTCCCAATGCCCTGATGTTCTTCTAACAAAACGAAATCATTTATTGCTGTAAAATACATTTCTCTTGTGCACTGATATGATGCTACGCTTGGTAGCCGACCCCTTGGACTCGGGTGCGCCCGACTACTAAGTCTTGCTTTATAGCATTTATGGTTGCTAGAAGACAAGCTCACAAACACGAGTTTTTAGCTTCTATTCAAATTAAAGCTAGGAGACTCATGCCACATATGTATATGAGGAATGATGTCAATTTATCGGATATTCACAAAAATTCTAATTATTAATTAAGCTTCTTGGTGCATTGGAGAGCATTACTGTGATTCACAACAAAGGCATGCGGGCCCAAGCATGGGGGCGCATCTTGAAGTTAACTCAAGGTCTGTTGACTCTAAGATCACAGTTTAAGTGGATGTCATTTGGTGGTATTGAAGTCACATTCCCCAATTAGCTATTTTACATCCAAAGAAAGAAACAAAAAATTATATTGCAACGTTGTTGCTAAATGTTGCAATAGTTATTCAGGGTGCTCTGTTGGTAGTCTTAAGGGTATACATGAGCTGGTACATTTTCTGGGCATTTTCTAAGCTAATGTCGTTACACCATGTCATGTACCAGAGCCATGTAAGTCGTGATTTAGTTTAGAAAGTCGGGGCCATGTGTGGAAACTAGTTCTAATTATATTTGAGCTGCGTTCTTGCTTTTGCAGCCTTCGTTTTTTCTTAATCGTTTCTGATCTAGATAGTACAACTGCACCAACAATATAAACCTAATATTTGCTATAAACACATATGAAGGCATACGTTTATATGTATATACGTATACATAAAAGAACGTGTGTGCTTCTATTTTGTTTATACCTTCTAATCAAACTTTGAAAGTACTCAATGTATTATCCCATCTATCCGCTTTCACTTTATTGCCCTAACCCGCATTCTTTCACTATTGATTCCCGAAAGAGACCCACCGACTTTTGTGCCGATGTCCCTTTCCCACGTGTCATATGTTGATGGGGCAGATTTGCCGCGTGCGTCACTTGCGGTGCTCCCGCATGCGGCATGGGCTTAAAAAAGGGTAACTCCCTTAACCATCATGGTTAAAGTTAGAGTGAAGCATGAACTAGGGCGCGGAGGAAAAATGCGCGACGAGGACGACGGGACATCGCCATGAGCCGAGTAAGTTCTAGGAAGTGTGCTGGATCGTTCAGCATTTCTTTGGATTCAGCTCCTAGCGGCGATTCCAACGAGCTCAAAATCAGTCGGATTGATCGATTTCTCGCCGCGCTGAAGGAACAGAATGATGCTCTCCGCGCAGCAGCAGCAGCAACATCAGCACCAGCACCAGCATCAGCTCCAGCAGAATGGGATCCGTCACCAGGGCCCTGTTTTCCTCAGGGAATCCATCAAACTCGAGCACAACCATGGCGATCACCATCACTTGGTTGCTGAAAAGGGTGGTACGTACGGATTTACCGTGGTTACAGTATGCATGTACGGATGGTGCATTTCCAGATGAGGATGCGCTACTCGCCTTGGCACACCAAGAGTACAAGTCTGGAAGCTACGATCATGCCTTGAAACACTGCAATGCAGTTCATGAGAGGAGCCCCAGTCGAACCGATGCCCTGCTTTTGCTGGGTGCGATTCATTATCAGGTAAAATTTGCGTGTTTTTTCGAATTTTCGAATTTTTTGTGCACGTGTATTTCGTGGTATGCTCTATTTTATGCATTTTACTGTATATTTTGTTTGCGGGTTGCCTTTATCTATTTTTTGCTTCATGTCTTGTTGTGAACATTTTCAGATTTTTTATTAAATTGGTATATTCTTTTTTAGCCATTTTTTGGCGTATTTTCTTACGTGTCGGCATTTCACATGTAGATACTTGTATTTATTAGTTTTATTTACGGCTGAAATATTTATTAGTCTAAATGAATTATTTAATTTTAATTTTATTATTTTGCAGCTTCACGACTTCGATATGTGCATTGCCAAGAACGAGGAAGCGTTAGCATTGGACCCAGAGTTCGCTGAGTGCTATGGAAACATGGCCAATGCTTTCAAGGTCCGTGATTTTTTACTATTAAATTATGCTTTTATAATGTTATTTACAATGATACTCATTTATATGATTTCAGGAGAAGGGGAACGTCGACCTTGCTATACGCTATTATTTAATCGCTATCGAAGTGGGCATTCTTTTCCGAGTGCTTGGATGACTACTTATATTTTTGCATTTTTTTATTCCAGTTGAGGCCTGCATTTTGCGACGCCTGGTCGAATCTTGCGAGCGCTTACATGCGGAAAGGACGACTGCAAGAAGCGGCGGCGTGTTGTCGACACGCTTTGACTTTGAATCCCCGACTGGTAAATTGTCTTATTTGACTTTACTTGACTTTTTAAAATTTAATTGTTCTTCAGGTTGACGCACATAGTAACCTTGGGAACCTTCTGAAGGCACAAGGTTTGGCCCAACATGTAAGTTCTTAAACGTTGTTAACAACGCAATGCGATTTTATAACTTTGTTAATGCGCAGGCATATTATTGTTATGCGGAAGCCATTCGCATTCAACCCACATTTGCGATCGCATGGTCGAACCTGGCCGGACTTCTGATGGAAGCTGGAGATTACGAGCGAGCACTCACGTATTACCAGGTAATAAAATAATTATTATAATTTTCCTACGTTTTTTTCTCTCCAGGAAGCAATACGGCTTAAACCCAACTTTCCGGATGCACATTTAAACCTGGGAAACGCTTTAAAGGTAACGTATACCGTATATACGTATCCCTAAGCTTTGTACAGGGCCTTGGGAAGTCTCAAGAGGCTACGGTATGCTACTTGCGTGCCATACAACTACGTCCCGACTACGCCATCGCCTACGGTAAGACCTGATCCTGTACCATGGTTGCTTGTTCTGATGAGTCCAGTGTCAAATATTGAGAGGTCCCTGGCAAATAGTGGTCTAACAGGCTACTCTTTTTTGTTTCTTTTTTGTGCATATTATGTCTTGAAAATCATGAAGATGCGCGGCTGGGGATCATCGGAAGCTCCTTTAAAAGGCTTTCTTCGAGTTTCTGTCTCCTCATGAAGTTGCTTGTGAGAGGGTCCTCAGTGTAGTTATACTTTTAACTGCGGTTTTTTGGGTGTTTTTTTTTCCGCTCAATACCGCAACGTAGTTGTGGAAAGCATAGCCGCAGGAGGGTTAGGGCTTTTGCTGGATATCGGGATGAATGTGTGCAGGGAATCTGGCGAGTGTCTACTACGAGCAAGGACAATTGGACCAGGCCATTCTTCACTACCACAAGGCTATCATCCTCGACTCGTCTTTCATTGAGGCGTATAATAATCTGGTACGTATTTAAATATTATACCAAGTTTTATACGTGGTTAAAAATGCGGTTTTAGGGAAACGCACTGAAGGACGCTGGACGTGTGGAAGAGGCTATCGCTTGTTACCAGGTACAATGCCTTCGGATCAGGGTTTAGGGTTTAGGTTTAGGGCTGGTTTGAGATTCAGTGTTTAGGGTTTGGAGTTTAGGGTTACTACGTCTTAACGGCGTTTTGTTTATGGCAGTCGTGTCTTGGGCTCCAAGCCAACCATCCACAAGCTTTGACCAATCTCGGAAACATATACATGGAATGGTAAGTTCCGTGGTTTGTAGTTTGCGCTGCTTTTACTGAATATTCGTGTGTAGGAATATGATTCCTGTAGCTGCGAGCTTCTACAAAGCGACGTTGAACGTCACAACGGGGCTGTCTGCTCCGTATAGCAATTTGGCTGCCATTTACAAACAACAGGTAATGTTTCCTTGGTTGTTTCAGGTCTTACCATAGTATGACCATTACCTTTTACCTACCATTACCATTACTTTTACTGATGGAAGTTTATGTTCAGGGCCATTATGCGGAAGCTATTGCTTGCTACAACGAGGTCCTCAGAATCGATCCGGCCGCTGCAGACGGACTCGTGAATCGGGGGAATACGCTCAAGGAAGTCGGACGGGTCAGCCAGGCGATCCAGGACTACATTCGTGCCGTCAATATAAGACCCAACATGGCCGAAGGACATGCCAATCTTGCTTCGGCCTACAAAGACAGGTATATTATTTTTGTTTTGGTATCTTTTTTGCGCTCTCATAAATATATATTTTCCAATTATTGCTGATGAATTTTGGCGGCTCCTTTCAGTGGGCATGTCGAACTTGCAATTAAGAGCTACAAACAAGCGTCGATACTCAGGCCTGACTTCCCAGAGGCTACGTGCAACTTGCTTCATACGTTACAGGTTCGGACATTACATTTTTGCGGCTGCAAATATCATTACGTTCGACATTTTTTCTGTGGTTTTTTTGCAGTGTGTCTGTGATTGGGACGGTCGTGACAAGAAATTCGAGGAAGTTCAGGACATTATTAAGCGGCAAATCAAGGTTTGATCTCGTTGGGTTAGTATTAAAACTTCTTCTTTTTTCCACATAGATGCAAGTCCTTCCAAGTGTGCAGCCATTCCATGCAATAGCGTATCCCTTGGATGCTTCGTTGGCCTTGGATATAAGGTACGTGCAACTTTCTTCAATCCGAAGCCCCTAACCCTAACCCTGACCTAAACCCTAATAAATATTTATTGCAGTCGGAAATACGCGGAGCATTGCTCTTTGGTCGCATCCCGCTTTCCCGTTCAGTCGTTTGTTCATCCTCCAGCTTTACGGGTGAAGGATCCAGGAGGCAGTGGTCGACTTCGAGTCGGGTAGGTTATACTATACCGTATATACTACGTATTTACTTAATGGCCTCTCTTTGTAGCTACGTAAGCAGCGATTTTGGTAATCACCCACTCTCACACTTAATGGGCTCAGTATTTGGAATGCACAATCGGGAAAACATAGAGGTGGTCTCGGGACTCTTTGGTTTTGCTCACTCCTCATTTGATTTTAGGTCTTCTGCTACGCCTTGAGCCAAGGCGATGGTAGCGAGTGGAGGACGCGGATCTCTGCTGAGGCCGAGCACTTCATGGACGTCTCGGCCTCGTCCTCGGACGCGATTGCGAAGATGATTTCCGACGATAAGATCCAAGTTCTGGTGAATCTGAACGGATACACCAAGGTTCGTATACATTTTCGTATATAGATACACAACGATACTTTTTCGCTGATCGAATTCCTTGTTCCAGGGTGCGAGGAATGAGATCTTCGCTTTGAAGCCGGCGCCTATACAGGCTTCCTATATGGGCTTTCCCGGTACAACGGGAGCAGAATACATAGACTACCTTGTAGTCGATGAGGTACTTCGTGGTTTTTCATGGTTTTTTATTTCATTGATCTTGATCACCGCAGCTGGTTTGTCCTACGGAGTACAGACATATTTATTCGGAAAAACTTGTACATTTACCGCACTGCTACTTCGTCAATGATTACAAACAGGTTCGCTAATTGCCGTTTTTTTGGTGTTTCTTTGCTAACACAACCCGATAGAAAAATCGGGATGTTTTGGATCCTCAAAGCCTGCCAAAGAGATCGGACTACAACCTTCCCGAGAACAAATTTTTGTTCGCATGCTTCAACCAGTTGTATAAGATGGACCCTGAAATATTCACAACATGGTAGGTTTAGGGTTCCGTTTTAGGGTTAGGGTTTATCATTTAGGGCTTAGGGTATGTAGTAGATGAATTGTTGTTTACTTTACTTTGGGCATTGAAGTGAGATTGTTTTGCAGGTGCAGGATATTGAAACGGGTGCCGAACAGTGCACTCTGGTTGCTTCGCTTCCCGGCAGCTGGCGAAGCTCGGTTGAGGGCATGTAAGTGGAAGTGACCCATCTTTCTGCCTTTTTTCTGCAAAATTCTAAGTTTATATGGCCTCTCTTGCAGTCGCTGCCGCTCAGGGAGTAGCCCCAGATCAGATCATATTCACCGACGTTGCAGCCAAGAATGAACACATCAAACGAAGTGCCCTCGCAGATTTGTGCCTAGACACGTAAGTACTAGTATTAGGGTTGACAAAGCCCTAATAGGTTAGGGCTTAGCGTCTGTAATGCGTTTAGGTTTAGGGTATTTGCGTAGGATTTTGCTGATTTAGTATGCATACAGGCCTCTTTGCAATGCTCATACGACGGGCACTGACGTCCTTTGGGCGGGTCTTCCCATGATCACATTACCTCTCGAGAAGATGGCCACTCGCGTCGCAATGTCCCTTTGCTATGCTGCCGGTTTTGGGGAGGAGATGGTCGTTAAGAGGTATAGTTTTATACGTAGTTAAGCGCGTATGTGTATTGTATTTGCAGTATACAAGAATACGAGGACAGGGCGGTGATGCTGGCTGAGAACCCCAAAATGTTGGGAGAGTTGACGTCCAAGCTACGAGCGGCTCGTTTGACATGTCCACTCTTCGATACGCAGCGATGGGTAAGAAGGCATGTTTGACATGGTGTTACCATTGCCGGGTGTTACCAGGTTGCCAACTTAGAAAGGGCCTACTTCAAGATGTGGAGCCTGCATTGCGATGGTAAGAGTCCCCAGGCGTTCCGGATCACGGAGCAAGACCCCGACCGTGATGGTAGACCATTACCACCACGGCAGTTTTGGAGTTAGATCAACAAGGGTTACCATTACCGTTACCATGAGAGGGTAGTAAGTAGCAAAAGGTGCCCCCAAGGTGACGCTCTCGCTGCGGTCGGAGAGCCGATTGGTGTAACTTCGTTACAATGTAAGTTTAATGTTGTTAGAACGCCACGTCCGTGCCAGTTGGACGCCACGTGGCAAGTGAGCATGCCACGTGGTCCTGCATGGCGACATCCTGGCCGTCCGGATCGACGGCGAGATACACGTGGGCGATTTCGTCAACTCGCAGTTGGTCAATGGTGGGATGCCCCTCTCTCTCTGTTTTTTAGTGCTCCGTGAATTTTCACGAACGCTTTCTCGCACAAGTTGGGAGACGAGAAATTGCTTTGCTCATCTTTGCTCGTCATCTCATCGATCTTTGGGGCCCCCTTTCGTGTTCTTCGTGATTTTTCATCGCAGTTCTTCGTTTCGGGGACACGTACAGGTGGTGCAACAATCACAAGCACAACGAGATGAACTACGTTTGATTGCACCATTTCCAATCCAAAGGTACTCTCACTCGCTCCCCTCTCTGATCCTGCTGCTCCTCGCCGTCTTAACTTCGCGTATAGTATACATACGTGTGTGTCTCTGACTTCGTACAATACGTTTTAGAGTACAAGTGTGTGTAGTTTGATTCCTTGAGGCCCTCAGGCTACACCGTAGAGGGGTAATGTGTGTATAGTCGTCGCTCTCACTCGCTTTATTCCCGATCGGATTAGGCGTCGATGTGACTTAAGTGTAGCCCCGCATTAGCGTATTCCTCCTCTTTAGGGGCGTATTTTTGTGGCTGTATCTTCCCCGTATTTCATATAGTGTGGAATTTCAGCCCTTAATGGACATGTCCAAAGGCACGTTAAAAGATGATGTATGTATGTAGGTCGACCTCTCCGTGGAAGGCAAGACCCCCCATGATGTATGTATGTATGATAGTTAAAGATGATGCTCAAATTTTGGCGCCGTATTACGGGCGTATATTCTGGGCCGTATTTTATCACGTATTTCGTAGAGTGTGCTTGCTTTTTTCTGCCGCATATTCATTTATTTTTGGTGCGACCGCGACGTTGTCCTTTCGTAGAATGGGACGATGGCCCTTCTCGCCGCCGCCGCCGCCAAGCAATTTGCAAGATAAACACGCTGTCTGAAGGGATGGTTTTCCCTCAAAGGAGTTCTTCGTGTTCTTTAGGCGATGTCGACGAATGTGGGATCCGATTCTTCAACTTCAATGGAGAATCCGCAGCAGCAGCGCAAGAAGCTCAGCGGCAAGGAGAAGAAGCTCAAGCGAAAAGAGGTATTTTTCTACATCCACATCGTATTTTTCCTACTTTGTTTTCTATTCTTCTTTGTGTGTGTTGTTCAGGAGCTCGATCGTAAGAAGGCGATGGACGAGATTATACGGTTGGCGTATTCCAAGGAGGATCATCTCAGTGAGTTTCCAGCGTTCCATACGTATGAGAGGAATGGTAAGCATGGTTTAACCATGGTAGTACTCCTCGGCGTTGACGTTCACCGCAGGGTTACACCTCGTGATGGAGCCGCAGTCCGGAGAGACGCTCACTACACCGCTGAAACGCTACATCCAGAGCCTCCTCAAGGTACAGACGAGTATAGGAAAAACATGCGTTTTTCGACACCGTATACAGTTGAACATGGAGGGACCGTATGGATCCGAATGGCCGGCTGAGGAGAAGGTGAAGAAACGGGAGATGGTCGCTTCCGGCGCTCGCTACATCATCGTTCGTCGCATGGTTGAGGCCGGGCAGCCGGCGGCGGCGGCGGTGGCGGCGGAGGGACTTTGGAGCGGCGGCGGCGATCCCGTCGTCGCCTTCGTACAGTACCGATTCCTCGTAGATGAAGACGTCCCCGTTTTGTACGTCTACGAGCTCCAGCTTGAGGACTGCGTCCAAAGGAAAGGCTTGGGGAGGTTCCTCATGCAATTGCTTGAGCTCATCGCACGTAAGGTGAGCGGATTAGTGGGTTTTTGTCCTCGAAAATCTTACTTTTTTTCGGGGATTAGAACAACATGAAGGCCGTGCTCTTGACTGTTCAGAAGAAAAACACCGAGGCCATGACGTTCTACACGAAGCTTAAGTAAGTTCTTTAATTTTTTGGCGTGTTTTCTGGGATTGTTTTTCTGAATTTTGATGATTTTCTGGGCTTTTAATTTTTTTTCGTGATTTGCTGAAGTTCATGCTTCGTGTCTTTTCAGGTACGTCGTTTGTAGCATCTCGCCCTCGAGAGTTGACCCCTTGGTACGTATTTTGTGTGCGGGTTTTTTAATACGTACTTTATACGCGTATATTAGATTGGTGCTGAGAAGAACTACGAAATTCTTTGTAAGACGTTCGACTCCGAGGCGAAAGCCAAACTGGAGGTAAGATTTCCGACTTCGAGCAGGTCATCACATTGCAACTGCTGCTCGCAGGATTGATGAAAGCATTTTGTTTGATAAGCAAATTTTCCTCTTTTTCTTTTTGTTATTTCCGTCTTTTTCTTTGAAAGGAGTCAAAAGTTTTGTTGGGCCCATAGACTATTTATTCCTTCTGAGAGTGAAATTGTGTTGTGATTTTTCAGGACATTGTTCCATAGAGTGATAGATACTATGCAACACTCGAGGGTTGCTGTCAAAAAGTCGTGAGAATCTTTGCGGTTGAGAAATTTTATATTAGATTTTATTAACGAAGATTGTGGAGCAACTGGATAAGCATTGATTGCAATTTAAATAATATAAAAAAACTGAATGTTTAAAATTGTGAAATGCTTTACGTCAAATTTGATAGATGGATAGGTCGAGGAGGGTAGGTCCATGTAATCTTGTAGGAAATGCATCTTTAAAATCACTAGGTGATCCTTGAAATCCAAATTGACCATAATACCATTGGTAAAACTCAGAATGGGGATTACGGTTAGAGGTCTCTTAATTTTAGAATTTTAGAATTCTGTATTTGGGTAAGACTTATTCAAACATGTCTTGCCATTTCTCGAACTCTAGCACTAGCTTCCTTGCATTGAGCATCAACGGATGTTCAAATTACTTGGTTGTTCAGTTGTGAAGTTTCATTGAGTAATGATTTTTAGTGAACTTTTCTTGCAATTTGAATTATTTTACATAGTCATAATCAATTATTTTTTGAAAACAGATCATTATATTTCTAATAAAATATACAAACAATACATGCTATTGCAGAAATAGGGCTGGAGGCAACACCTTTGGGAATCAACGGGGCTCTTCATGTTGTATTGCTGGAGCTAGTTCTTTGATTATGGAAACCAAATTGTAAATGAGAGAGTTGCGAGAGTTGCTATTTTTTTTAAATGAGAGTTGCTGTTAGCACGTGAGAAATTATGTGAAGGTGAGAAGCCAAATTTCAAAAGGTCTTCATATTCCAATTAAACCAGAGAAGGCATCGGGCATGTTCAGCGATGGTAGCACTGGAAATCGGAGGAATCTGAAACGGTTATGCCGGACTTCATCAGCTTATCATCCTCTTCGACCTCAGTATGCGGAGGCTCTGGCATCTGGCCTGCTGCTCCTTGTCACCAATTATAAAATGGGAAGAAAGGATGATTTGGATGAGAGTGGTAATGGTAGTATTTTTTCTAGATGTCTCGAAACATATCCACCATTCTGTTTATAAATACTCACAAGGTTGGATTACCTGTAACAAAAAACATACCTGCTTTTGTAAGAACTCTAGAACTGCCCTGAGTGAGATCGCCCTGGTGAAGACGTCCTGTACAAGTACGGACATAAGGGAAAGCATGACCTTATTAGTTAGCCTTATTCCCCAGATTAGTATGATCCTACATGTGGTTTACATGGCAACATTACAAAGGCAGCACGGGAAAGGCAGCGCATGCCAGTTAACTATCATCAGCTTTCACAGAGAAGTTGCTGAAGGCTACTTCAATCGTGTATGTGTAATTGCCAAGCGGCTGACTGGATTGCTGTCACAGAGCCTTGGAATTGTGTTTGAAAAGTAGTAACATGTTGCATTTTGGCACAACTAAGTTACATAGCCAGGTGGTTATATACTTTATGATCTATTTACCAAGCATGGGTGGATTCAAGGAAAGTAAAAGAAAAAACATAGATTCTATGTTCGTGAACATCTTCATCAAAGGATCTTCTTTTGAGGCCTAATCGAAGGCACACATCAATCCCCCAAATCAAGTCTGCAATGCCATCACCTTATCTAGTCTTTGAAGAAGAAGATACACTGATCTATCTCCGTGGTAGAAGACGGCAGCATATTCCCAAAGGCCTCAGGCTAATTGGGGCTGCCGGATCCAGGCTTGCGTTCTTCGAGGGGAATGCTGGGTTACATGTAGTTTCAATGGCAAGCCCGATTGCCAACGTTGATGATGGTCGATTCTGAAGTCGACCATAAAGAGCTGCTCGTGGTCGACCAGCGTGGTTTCCGGTTATATGGTCGTCCGGGACTGCTGACTATGTTGACCGAGGTGAATGCAGCACAGTTGCTCTTCAGAAAAGCGATGAACCGAAGTGTTTTTTACCAGGAGATAGAGAACCCCGGTTCTCTTGTAAAGATATGGGACAAGGACAGCACACTTCAGTCTGCTACATTCAAAATGCCGGAATTGGGGTTCACCTATTGGGTGGCGATCACCTCTTTGTGGTGCTTCTATGTGCAAAATGCGGCTATTACGAATGCAATCAGCAGTTTAGTTCTGGACCAAGAACTGGGCAGCGCTCGTCTTGGGAAGTTATTTTGCCCATCGTGATGGACCGTGAGTTTTAGCGGTGCTTTTCACTTGGAAGGGGATTTGCTTCATTGGATTACTATTAGTTTACGAGAGGACATGGTTTATGTTGGGAAGTTTAGCATTGCCACTGAAG
Source organism: Selaginella kraussiana (assembly GCA_001021135.1). Lineage (NCBI taxonomy): Eukaryota > Viridiplantae > Streptophyta > Lycopodiopsida > Selaginellales > Selaginellaceae > Selaginella > Selaginella kraussiana. Next base: position 19,556 of record LDJE01095879.1, read on the forward strand.
CTCTTGAAGCATTTGCAATCCCTGCAAGTGGAGGTACAGGAACTTTCACAGACCTCAACTTGTGCATGGATGGAAATCTAAGAACACTTCACAGGGTTGGATGAAATTTTATGATTTATTATTTATACTATACCGGGCTTTACAAACTAAATACTTGATATCAAGAACGTAAAACCTGTGCAATAGATACTACAATATTTGGAGTGTAGCACCGATTGAATGGAAATACTGAGGTCAATGTGACGAGATGGACGTAAGATAAAGGAGACTTAACTGTCGTACCCAATATCCAGACAAGTTGATCTGAAAGCTCAATGAAACTCAATTCTCCAACAGCATTTGCAAAATAGGGCCCCTCTCTATGCATAGGGACGAGAGATGTCTACGACGGCATAGGGTACACATAGTTTGTTTTGTATACCAATCATGGTCAAAAGATAAAATAGTATTTCTATGAGTACAAAAAGTTGCCTGGTAAATTTACACTACCCGCTCTTCTACAGCTACAGCTATTGATGGTTAGCTTGAGTAGAAGCTGAGGAGCTCTTCAATCTCGAGAGACCTTGCAAGTTTGTCCTTCTTGTTGAGCAGCCAAAGAACATG
>LDJE01095928.1:0-10516 GCA_001021135.1 Selaginella kraussiana
TGAGGCGAGAAATGGAGTCTCTGGGCATTTCGCTCCTCGAAAAACAGGCATCCACCTTGAGCGAGTCGGAAATGGTCGCATTGCTCAAGTTCGACATTCTGGTGCTACTGGCAGGTGCGTGCCCGCAAGCAAAAGACGAGGACGCAGCGTCCCGCAGGCAGGCAGCAGAGCAGATCCGATGGTTCATCCTTGAGAAGTTCGACCCGTTTAGGGCACCGGTGCAATGGTATCCCGATCTTCAGCTGGCGTTCTTCCAGGCACTTCGAAGGGCTACCGCGTGGTCAGGTGATCCAACTGCGGTGGTAACGTCGGTGACGGCGTTCAGCAGGTGCACAGGTGCCATGGTAAAGGCGTTGCATCCCAACTCGGGACTCCCCGTCAAGTTGGAATGTTTAGAGTGGGTGGCAGACTTCGTACAATGGTTGATATCCGTACGGAAGGGTGGTAACGACGTACGGAATGGTGTAACCAATAGTACGGCCGCTAATGGTACGGCCGCGGGTGCAACTATGAGGGACGATCTGGTCACGGCGTTACTGGCGGCGTCTTCGGACGGTGAAGGGAGGGTCCGAGAACGGGTTGCGAGGTGCTGCGACGCATTGTTACGGGCCGAAGTTCTTGATGCCGGCCAGCTTCATGCAGTTGCGAGAACATGTTTGGAGCGGGCTGCAGACCGGGACTCGGGACTCCGGGCGACGTATACCCGGCTCCTATCGGCTTGCTCGCCGGCTGCTCTTTGGGTGCACGGATGGGTTCCGAGCTCGGACTCGGACCCGGAGTGGAAGCACCTGAGACCGGCGTCCTCGTCTACGGTCCTCCGGCCGCAGCAAGTCGTCTGCCTGCTGAACTACGTCTCGCAGCGTCCTCAGGCACTTCCTTCGGGGTGGCTGCAACGTATGACGGCCAGCTGCTTGCGGCAACCCCAACACGCCGAGAAGCAGTCCGAGGCCGCGGAGGCGGAGTCCGAGGCGATGGAGAGGTGGTGCTCCACCAGCAATGCCGCCGCTCTGTGGTGCCTGATCCAAGAAGTTGCTCGACATTGCATCACGGCTCGGTTTCGGACTCATCTCGGGGGCCCGACTCAGACATTCGCTGCACTGGAGCGGATGTTGCTGGACGTTCCGCTGCTCGCGCAGTCCGAGGCCGGACAACGGGACGTTCAGCTGCTGCCGGTCCGTCTACTCGTCGAGCTCCTGGAGGGCCTCCAGAAGAACATATACAACGCTCACGAGGGCTCCATGGTGATGTCGGCCCCGGCGGTAGCCAGCGTCCAGTTCTTCCGGGCCAACAAGAAGGTATGCGAGGAATGGTTCGCAAGGATCAGGGAAGCGCTGATGAACGCTGGTAGTACCATCAGCTTCCACTGTGCGACGGCGTACTATGGTAACCTCCGGTTACAAGACCTACGGGCGCTGGCGTTCCGTGAGCTTCCTCGGGTTCAAGGGTCCGACTTGACGTCTCTCAGAGCAAAGCTTCAAGCCGACATCTTTCGGGTGTTCCGTTCGTGCGCCGGCTCGCTGATGAAGATGCGTGACGCCGACTCCATAGTCGGGCTTCTAGCGTGGGGGACCTCGGCTCTGGGGAGTCTGATAGCCGAGGACGAACCGGTCCGACATATCGGCTGGTTGAACGGACTTACGTACCAGGCGAAAGGAGAGTACGAGAAGGCCGCGGCTCACTTCGGGGAGCTTCTACAGTCCGAGGAAGCCCTAGCTACGATCGGCGCCGATGGTGTCGAGTTCTCCATCGCGAGGATCATCGAGAGCTACGTTGCGCTCTCGGATTGGGAAGCTCTTGAGGCGTGGTTGCAGGACTTGCAAGCTCTGAGGACGAAGCATGCGGGGAAACCATTTGCGGGAGCTCTCACTACCGCCGGGAACGACATGAACGCTATCCATGCCCTAGCGCGGTTCGACGTCGGTGATGTTCAAGGTGCAACCGGGTACTTGGATCTAACTCCTCAGAGCAACAACGAGTTGATCATCGATCCGAGGCTTGCCGTCCAGAGGAGCGAGCTCGCGCTGCTCGAGGCGATGTTGCGGAAGGACGAGGCCGTCAAGCTGATCGGCGTCTCGAGGAGTCTGATCGAGGGTCCGATGTTAACCTCGGTGCTGGACAGCATGTCCGAAGCTGGGAGTTTGTTGATACAACGGCTCTGCATCGACGTCGTCGAGGCCGAGATCCTGTCCGGTGACCAACCCGGGTACCCGAAGCCGGTCCTGGAAACGTTGGCCCAGGTTATGGATTACCCGGTGGACGAGACGTTCCAAGAGTGTCATGCTTGGATGAAGGTACTCCGTGTGTACAAGACGGCGTACCCGGGGTCCGATGTCGTGTTCGGACTCCACAAGCAGGTGTATCGGATGGCGAGGAAGCAAAGCAACTTCCGGCTCGCACATCGGCTCCTGAAGGAGATGGAGCAGCTGAAGCCGGTGCCCGAGATGATCCAGTACGAGGCCTGCTTGCTTCTGTCGTCCGAGGGCCGGCGTGAGAAGGCGGTCGCGGAATTGTGGCCGCTTGTCCGAGGTTACATCGAGGGGGTTTCAGGAGCGGAGCCCGATCTGATGAAGGCCGAGGCGTGCCTCAAGCTCTCGTCTTGGGTACAGAAGAAAGGGGGCCTGATATCGGAGCTCGGACAGTCCGAGGAAGTGATCGGTGCCGGAAGGAAGGCGGCGACTGTCTACGGCGGCTCCATGGACAAGGCGTGGTTCTCCTACGCTTCGTGGTGTTACTCGTACGCCAGGGGCTCGCTTCGGGGCAGCACCGCAGCGTTCAAGCCGGAACTTTTCCCCGAGATGTTCGACTCGGACTTCAGTCCGAGCTTACCGGCTCTAACCGAGGACGAAGTGGACACGATGCGCAATGTTCTATCGAACGTTCTCGGCGAGAGCATGGCGTCGGAGGGTGATGTCGTCGTGAAAACGGTGATCCAGGCTATGGAAACAACCGCGGGGGGTTTAGGGTTTGAGGACTGGGATGGCGAATCGCCGATGGCGCTCTTGACATCTCAACTGTGCCAGCAGTTCCATTTCCTAAAGCCGAGCATTCTGTCGGCTCTGGTAGCCGACCTCGTCGACGTTTGGCTCAACCTTCGGAGGAGACGAGTTGCACTCTTCAAGCATGCGGCTCATGGATTTCTCAAGTACCTCGGCATGTCGTCAGTGAGCGGCGGCAAGTCCGAGATCATGAGCGGCAACTCGACGCTCACAGCTTCGTTGTTCGTTCTTCGGATACTGCAGAGCTACGGCGTTGAGCTCGAAGGGACGATGATGCAAGGGCTTTCTTCCGTTCCTCCGGCTCCATGGCAGGTCTGTGTATTTTAGGGTTAGGGTTTAGGTAGGGTTTTAGGGTTTTTATCTTAGGGTTAAGGTTTAGGTTGGTCGTATTAGGGTTTTAGGGTTTTTTATTTTAGGGTTAGGGTTTAAGTCTACAATGCCATGCACTTTTGGCGTGGAAGAATTTTTGGGGGCTGTAGGGTTTATAGCTCCGTTTAGGTTTAGGGCTCAGGGTTTGGTTGTATTGGTATACTGATGCGTATGCTTCGTATATTTGTCAGGAAATTACTCCTCAGCTCTTTGCGTGCCTCAGTAGTCATCCGGAGCAGGGAGTAAGGAAGCAGCTGGAGGAGCTGCTGCTGGTTCTTTCCAATGCTTATCCTTGGGCCATCGTCTACCCGACTCTTGTCGATCTGAGCACCTCGGAGAGCCAACGTTCTGAAGAACTTGAACGCATTCTTCATTCTCTGGTAAGCTAGGGTTTCTGCTTTAATCCTGTACTAATTGGATATGGTTTTACTATAGGTGAAACTGCATCCGAAACTGGTGCAAGACGTCCAGCTGATGATCTCCGAACTGGGTTCAATCACGTTTCTCTGGGAGGAGCAATGGCTAACCACCCTTCAAGATCTGCATGCCGGTAAGGCTTACCATTACCATCGAGTAATCATGATGAAGTAACCATGGTGGTTTTTAGATGTCAACCGTCGGCTTACCACGCTCAAGGAAGAAACTGCGAGGGTATCCGAAAACCAGACGCTGAGCCTGGAAGAGAAGATCAGGATAAACGCATCCAAATACAACGTGATCATGGCACCAGTGGTGATCGCACTGGAGCGACGCCTCGCATTGACGTCCAAAACTCCCGAGACCCCCCATGAATTATGGTTCCAGGAGCATTTTGGAAATTGGCTGAAGCAGGCGATCACCAAGTTCAAGGTCCCTCCAAGTTCTCTGAGCGATGCATGGAAGACCTTCGACGCGATCACAGCGTCCCTCTCGAGCCATCACAAGAGGTCCGCGGTGCAGCTCAAGGACGTCTCACCTCGGCTCGCGGCACTCAAACAGTCCGAGGCACCGATGCCGGGTCGGACACTCGAGCTCGGCAGCTCGGGCATCGTTACCATGGCCGGGTTCAGTGACCATGTTACCATTCTCGCGACGAAGACCAAGCCGAAGAAGATCTCGGTGCTCGGCTCGGACGGTCAGCGATATACTTACCTTCTCAAGGGGCGGGAAGACCTAAGACTCGATGCACGGATCATGCAGCTGCTACGAGCTTCCAACAAGATGCTCCATACGAGTAGTCTCACCCGGCGGCGGCGGCTGCACATCCGGTGCTACTCGGTTACACCGATCAGTGGTCGGGCCGGGTTGATCCAATGGGTCGAGAACGTTACGAGCTTGTATAGTGTGTACAAAGCTTGGCAGGAGCGGGCTCAGGCGGCGCAAGTTCCTCCCGGCGGTGCTCCCGGTGTGTTGCCGCTGCCGCCGATTCCTCGTCCGAGTGATCTGTTCTACGGGAAGATCATCCCGGCTCTGAAGCAAAAAGGCGCTCGCAAGGTCAGTTCTCGCCGGGATTGGCCTCATGATGTTAAGCGGAAGGTTTTGCTGGAGCTGATGGCCGAAACTCCGAAGCCGCTGATATACAGGGAGCTCTGGTGTGCGAGTGATGGCCTTGCGGGTTTTGACAACAAGATCAAGAGGTACTAGTGTTTTTTGGTGGTTTTTTAGGGTTCATTTTGGGGGTTTTGTAGGTTTTCTGGGAGCGTCGCCGTCATGAGCATGATCGGACACATTCTTGGGTTGGGTGATCGTCATTTGGACAACATTTTGATCGATTTTACGTCTGGGGACGTCGTGCACATTGACTACAATGTCTGTTTCGACAAGGGGCTGCGGCTCAAGGTTCCGGAGATAGTCCCGTTCCGACTCACGCAGACCATTCAGGCGGCGCTGGGTCCGACGGGAGTTGAGGGCGTGTTTAGAGCAACTTGCGAGGCCGTGCTTGGGACGCTCCAGAAGAACAAGGAGCTCATCCTGATGCTGCTTGAGGCGTTCATTTGGGACCCTTTGCTGGAGTGGATGCGAGGTGATGGTCACGACGAAGCTACCATTGGAGGTGAAGAACGCAGGGGCATGGAACTCGCCGTCAACTTGAGCCTGTTTGCTTCGCACGTCCAAGAGAACCGAATCGCAATGCAGGTAAAATTTTGTGTAGTAATCGCGTGGTCGATGTTGAAAAATGTGTGTTTTTTAGGAGCACCATGATCAGTTGGCTTCAATTCTTCCTACAGTGGCAGCGGCCTTGCAGGTAAGCATGTCTGGGGGTGGTTTGGTTTTAGGTTTAGGGTTAATGCGGCCAGAAATTAGGGCTTAGGTTACTTGACCTAACATTAACGCAGGGGTTTAGGGCTTATGGTTTTTAATTTCTAATGAAATTCTCAGGAATGGGCTTCTGATTTCGTGACATACGAGAGATCGGCTTCAGTCGCGTTCCAAGTAGATCACAAGAAGAAAGCCGCAGAAAATGCAGAAGCAGTTGCAAGGGGGCTGCTAACGGAAGCTTCGTCAAGGCTCGAGAAAGCGCATGTTGCCTACGAGCTCCAAGCTCGAGAGTTCTCTCAGGCGAAGTCTTTGGTCGCAGAGGCTGCTCGAGACTCGGCGCAGTGGATCGAGCAGCGGAACCGAGTGGTGGACTCTCTACGTAGCGGGACGTCGTCGGAGCTGAACACGATCAGTCAGGGGTTAAGCTCGGTTGAGGCCGTATCGCTGGTCCCGGCGGTCCAGGCCTGCGGTATAAACCTAAACGTGCTACCGGAACCGACACAAGTCAAGTGCCGAGATGTCGACCGCGAGGTCACGCAGTGGTGCAGCGCTCGAAACGATGCATTGGTGCATGCGGGGAGGACACTTCAGGCGTACTCGCTGGCGTTGCAGAGGCTTCTACCTACGAACTACGTGACTACGAGCTACGTACATAGCTGGGCGCAGGTTTTGCAGCTGTTAACGAATCGGGAGATTTCGCCTGAAGTTCTTGCGATTGCGAAACGGCAGGCGATGGAGATCTTTGCGAGGGATCGAGGCGAGCACGATGAAGTCATTCGCGGGAAGCACGAGTCGATGAGATTGCTCGTCGAGCGGCTGAATGAGGAGCTGCATGAGCTTGAGGATCATCGATTCAAGCTGGAAGCTTCGATCGATCAGGACGCCGGGAAGAAAGCCAGGGAGAAAATGATGGGGATTTTCTTGCGGAACATGCAGATTTTGAAGGACGGCGAGGAGGAGCTCAAGGACGCCGAGGTCGAGGAGCGGAGGATGAAGGTCATGGACGTGCTCAAGACGGCGGCGGCGGTTCTGTACGAAGAGGCCGGGGAGAAGGTCACGGCTCTGCACTGCTTCGCACCTCGGCTAGTCGGGCTGGACGAGATGCAGTGGTGTTTCGCCGAGCTTCAGGAGATCATTGAGGGATGTGTGCTCGTGTCCGAGGTGCTCAACGACGTTCATCAGGTCGCGGGGTCGGGTTGGGATCCGACACCGGCATTGGCTTCTCGGACTCGGAGCTGCTCGGCCTGCCTCGGGTTCGTTGATCATCTGGTCAAGCAGATGGTCGGGGTGGTGCTCCCTGAGGCGACCAAGGCGGCGCTTTCGCACGATCCCGCTGTTGTGCAGGCGTTCGCGACGCTGGCTCAGATTCGTGAGACTGTGGATACCATCGTGGAGCAGATGGTTGAGGTCGAGCTGCAGAAGTCGAGCTTGTCCGAGCTCGAGAAGAGCTACCCGGACAAGGTAGCCGAGTTGTCGAGACGGCTTGATTTTATCGAGTCGGCGGCGGCTGGAGGCCGAGATACGCTCTCGTGGGAGGAGGCGGACGAGCTGGCGAACCAGGAGGAGGTTGTCCGAGAGCAGCTTGACGGACTCCACAGAAGCTGGGCTCAGCGCGAGACGCAACTCGGAGTGGTGATGAAGATGGAGAGTCTGCTCGAGACGAAGCTCGCCGAGGCCGAGGAGCGCTTCGAATCGCTCGTTGCGCTCGACCGGGACGATTTGAATGTGGTCCGAGGCAAGGTGCTGCTGGCGGCGTTCGCGAAGCTCTTCTCCGGACTGGAAACGCACGATGCCGGACTGAAGCACGGACAGTCCGAGGTGAAGGATATACCCGTGGATACCGTCCGGCTTGAGCATGTCTGGAAGGCGTCCAGCGTTCTTCAGGGGCGGACCTTCTTCGTGTGGAAGGTCTGCGCGATGGACGTGCTGCTGCAGTCGTGTGTCCGAGATGCGTCGAGCGATCTGAGCCAGAGTCTGGATCAGGTGATCAGCCAGCAGAAGCGGCGTTTGGAGCTGCAGCTCCAGGGTCTGCTCGATCTCTACCTCCGCCAGAGGGTCGCGCCGGAGTTCCTCGACGTTGTTCTTGACGAGATCATCGCGCTCAAGTCGATTGAGGCGTCGGACGAATCGCACAAGGCGAAGAAAGAGTCGGAACCGGTGAGGAAGTCGGTGAAGCTGCTCCGCGAGTACTGGGAGGTTCACCGCGCGGTACGTGCCGCTAGGGTTGCGACGTCGACGTTGAAGTGCCAGGCCGATGAGATGAAGCAGAGCCCGCAGAATGCACAAATGGAGATGGCCCAGCTCGAGTGGCTGCACGAGGCCTCGTTGCAGTCGCACACGGCGCTCGGGCTGGAGAAGTCGTCGGCTAACATCGCCTGGTGGAGCCGGAAACAAATATTCGATGGAATCAGGAATTCCATCTCGGCGATTTCACGGGCGACGGAGGGTTTGCAGAACTGCGAAGCGGCGAGCACTGCTGCTGAGGAGCAGCTTGAGAGGACCATGGCTTGGGCTTGTGCCAAGTCGAGTGGGAACAAGTCCGGCGGGATTCCGACGGAATTTCGAGAGCATCTCCGGCGCCGGCAGAAGCTGCTGTGGAGTGGGAAAGAGCAAGCTTCGAGCATTGTGAGACTGTGCGTTGCGGTTTTGGAGTTCGAAGCTTCGCGAGAGGGGTTTCTGGATTCGACCAAGACGGCGGGTTCCACCGATGGCAAATCGTGGCAGCAGGCTTATCAGAAGATGATTTCGAGGCTGGAGACGTGCTACGCTAACTTCTCAAGTAAGGGTTTGTTTTTTTTTTTTTGCTGTTTTCATCGTAATTATCTCGGTTTTTTTTCAGGTTGCGACCTCGAATGGAAGGCAGCTCAGCGGAGTCTAGAGGCTGCAAGTGCCAAACTATCGATTGCCCTCAGTGAGCTTCAGGTTATATCAGAAGAAGCCGAAAACATTTCAGGTTTGCCGTAAACCCTAAACCCTAACCCTAGTTATATCTTCGTCTACTGCAGGGAGCTTCCAGACAGTCTACTCTGCTTTCAAGGAGAAAACGCTCAAGGCAGCCGCTGCCGTCTCGGCATTTTGCAAAGTCATGCGGACTCATTCGGCCTTGACTTCGGACGGGGTCTCCATGCTCGACGAGGTTCGTATATTGGAAATGTACGATGTACTAACAACGTATAAATTTCCAGGTTTTGACACTCACTTCCGAGGATGCAAGTGAAGCCCATGCACTTGCCAAGGAGGCGATCATGGAGCGGCAGAAGCTCATGTTGGATCTTAAGAAGGTAATGCAATTAGTCACCGATAATTTTTATTTTTTTGTGTTTAGGTGCATGGGGAACTACTGTCGCTGGATCCCAAATTCTCACAAGCAGTGAATCTCATGAGCAGCGAGCCCTTGAGCGAAGCATCGGCTCATGCGGCGGTGCTCAATCTCAACATGAAGCTCAAGGAGTTTCTGGAGGAGCTGCCTTCGTCAGTCGCCGGCGTTTTGCACGCAGCACCGAAGCTTCATCAAGCACTTTTAAACCTGGCTCGAGTTGCAAGCGTTGATGCTGGAGTTCTACACAAGGTAGTTCTCAAACCCTAGCCATAACCCTAACCCTAAACGGTTCATCTCTAGGTATTTGAGGGTGCGGATGAAAGCCAAGCCAAGGTATTGGAAAATTCAAGTGAAGGGGCGAGCAAGCAGCCCGAGACGACGACGTTCTTGCCGTCCAGCGACAACGAACAGAACGAAGACGCTTTCGGGTGGATATCGCCTCCGGGGACGCTGTCCAATGAGTCCGAGTACAGCGTTTTGGATGCCTCGCCGACTGGAACCGGCAACGAGCAACCCTCAGAGAAAGACCGAGACTCGGTTGCTGAAGAATGCCCGGAATCGCAGACGAGAGACAAGCACGCCGGCGGTCAGCAACCATCTAGCGAGGCTGCATTTTCCTTCGCGGACGCCGATAAGTTGCATAGTGGGGAAGTTCGGTCCGAACGGCAGCAGAGCTCGTTGCGAGCCGGTTTCTCCTCGGCGCAGTCGTCGGTGATGAATCGCTCGAGGATCATCAGAGGTGAGCATTTGGAAATTTGGGTTTTGTGGACGTATTTGCTGTTGCTTGTATTGTAGGAAACGCCGTCAACGTTCTTAAAGGAGTCCGAACTAAGCTTGAAGGGCTCGATATTGATAATACTGGGTAAGCATCGTTTTTTCGGGGTTTTTCGGTTTAATGTCGGAGGGTTTTTCATAGGCGGCTCAGCGTTGCTGAGCAGGTTGATTACTTGATCCGGCAGGCGACGAGTATCGATAACTTGTGCAGTATGTACGAGGGATGGACTCCTTGGATCTAGAAGAGATTCATCCGGCCTCCGGAGTCCGAGTCCGAGACCGAGCTTGAGACCGATCGTCACCGCGAGGCTGCTTGAACCGTGATGATCATCGGAGTTTTTTCCAAGCAATTCCCTCGTGGCCTTGCAGGTAAAGATATCATGCCGGTTCTCGCTGATTTTCACTTTCATTGTTGTAGGCGTAAACCCTAAACCCTAAGTTAGGTTTATTTAAGCATCGTATGATACGCGCAGCTCAAGAGTATTCATGGTAAGCACCATTGTGTCGAAGTTTGTTCCATTTGCAATACGTTCTTTAATATATAAAAGTATAGTATATTCTTGGATGTATTAAAGCACATAGCATATTCTTTGTACTCGTGTTTCATCGTATACAACATGTTCTTATAGAGTGACATCATACAATATACGTATTTTGTACTGACATGCATCATCTAGATGCCATCCTTCCCGTATACGTCTCTTGTTAAATGTATTCGTGTCTCTGGGGACAAGTGGAGGAAAGATGTTTTGCATTTATTTATTTATTTATTGTAATTTTGTTCACGATACATTTCCCACGTGGTGTGTTCATCATCTTT
>LDJE01095988.1:0-12581 GCA_001021135.1 Selaginella kraussiana
TCTTCCCTCTGCATGATTTTGGGTTACTTGCCTTCTGTGCGTGCAGGTAGTTGTTTGTGGGATCTTGCGAGATGGGAAGCTTGATTTCCATCCTAAAGACGACTTGGTTGTGCGAAGCACTGACAAGGTAGAAGCATCATTTGAGCTTTGTACTGACAGAGTTGTATGCCGTTCCTTGTTCAGTTTCTTATAATCGCTCCCAAGGGGAGCCAGCGAGAGGCGCCTAAAAGCTTGGTGTTAGTAGCTGACGAGTCTCGTTTTATAACAGATACCGACCAGAGACATTTTGGTTGCAGGACCGCACAAAGCAGCTTGGAGAGCACGCAGACCAAAGCTGTCGAGAAGGTTTTCTCTGTTTCATATCAACTCGTTTAAAATGAGGCTCATTTTTGCTCATTTACGCGTAGGTAGCAACGAAGTCGGCTGCTAAAAAGGAACGAATTGTCATGCTCGGGTGGCGCCAAGATGCCTGTGAAATGGTGCTCGAATACGACGACTACGTTGGTCCAGGAAGCGAGCTGGTAAGTTGGGTGGTTGTAACAACATACTACCTTGGCTTGGACTTGCAGGTGATTTTAGCTCAGGCCTCTCTAGACGAGAGAAAAACTGTGCTGGACAGGAAGTTGACGAGGCCACTCAAAAATATAACCTTGAGCCACAAGGTACGATGATGAGAATGCAGGAAGATGCATTCTGGTTTTGACATGTAGGTTGGAAATCCCATGAGTCGAACGGATTTGAAGAATACTATACTGGGTATTGCACCTGACGGAGATAAGAGCGACTCACCACCGCTCTCCATTGTTGTTGTTGCTGACGAGAAGTTGGTGGTTCGAGGTATAGTCAGATTACAGTGAGTCTCAGAATCTGAGGCATCTGAACTTGCACAGATTCTATAAACGCTGAGAGACAAGGCTGTTTGAAGGCTGACAAACAATCCGCATTTGCTTTGCTGCTGGCCGAGCAGTTGTGCAAGCAACACAAGATAAAGGTTTTATCAAGTTCACTTTTTTCTCTGAATAGAAGCTAAGCTGCTGGTTAAATACCCAGATATCAACCTTGGTGGCCGAGTTTGTGGAGAAGACTACAGGGAAACAGGTATGGAATTTTTGTTCTTGAAACGCTTTAGCGTTGTTCCTTCCAGATGGTTCAAAGTCATCCCTCTCTGGAGTATGTATGCCCCCACGAGCTCACGGGCCTAGTCACAGCTCAAGGTTTGTGTTTCATAGAAGCCCCGCCGGTTCTATTTCTTTTGGCCTGCAGTGACGGAAGACTCGGATTTGAATATTGTGTGGACGGAGTTGCTCAATTCTTGGGGAAACGAAATATATGTGCAGGTAGGCAGTCTTTTCTTCTCGGCTCCAAAGCTAAGCTGGGTTGAGGTTGAGCAGGACATTGAACTGTATGCGTTGACGTCCGAGACTATATCATTTAACGAGCTTGTGGAACGAGCGGCTCAGCGTGAGGAGGTTGCAATCGGTTACAGAAGGGGGAACAAAGTGGTATGTGCAGCACCACCCATGTATTATACACATTTTTGCTCACTCGAGTTTCTCTTCAGATAATCAATCCAAAGATGAAAGGATCCCCAGTGAGATTCAAACCCGGTGACGCACTGGTGGTGATTGCCGAATCCCAGTACGGGAAAAGTTGAGGATTTCCATGGAATGGTACCTAGGACACTTACAAGCAAATTGGAGTGCCTTAGTTGCCTCGAGTTATAAATTAAGCCCATTTCTACTGTACCAACGGCATACATAGTCTACTGAGATAGCGGCATACATATTGGATGGGGAGGTCAATTAACTAAAAACTCGAGTTTGCAAAGTCATAGTGGCTGGAGAAGGTCTATCAAGCGATCAACAACAAAGGACGCTCCTTGTGTATTCATTTGTCCACTTGGGCTGGTAGAGCAAGATTGTTTGTAAAAATAACTGGCTAGGAAATACTTACCCAGCTTGCCGAGTCCATTGCAACGGGGACACACAATCTGAGCGGAGTCCTTGCGAGCTGCATTGGCATTCAGTGCTGCACCCGTTTTTCTCACAAACCCGGCTCCATCACACTCGGGGCACCTGTTACGAAATATCAAAACACGTACATGCTACCGCTACTTACAAGTCCTTGCGCGAAAAGAAGATGGGGAATGCAGTGCCAAGAACCGCAATGCCGATCGCCCCTGCAATAAGATAGGTCGTGCTGTCTGATGAGAGCTCTCCGACGGCACACACCACTTTCGGCCCACGCTGCCCCTTGCAATCAACCAGCGTATTCCTACTTCTTGTAGGCAACAAGGAACTGGTACTCGCAATTGCCGTGAGTGATGCAGATGCCATTCCAATACAAGAAAGTGAGGAAGATGATATGGAGTAATATTTGGATAAGGCAGCTGAGCTAACAGCGGATAGTCACACACTTCTTATCTTCTAGTCTTTCTTTCCAACACAGCAGCCGCCAGCGACAGCAGCAGCAAGTACCGATTTTGGCCTGCGGCTACAGAGTAGCTCTATTAAATCTAGTAACTGGTATAGTCACAAGAGAATGTAATGAGGCCATGAGAGCGGACGGCATCAATGGGAGCTTTCACATGATCCGCCTGCTCTAATCCTTACACATCTCTGCACGACGCTGATAGATTGAATTCCTCGTCAGTTTGTTTACAAGAAAGCTTGGATCACGGGTGATCCCCCGCCAAATATTATTCGACAAGGTGAAGCCACAACTTGTCACGAGCAATGGAAGGCTTCTTCTTTCATATATATATATTTCATATAATGTTTGCTACTGCTGTACTTGGGATCACTTTCAGGCCATGATCTGGTTGGTACCAACACAACATAGAAGGCTTCCTCCTAAGTCTAGCATGCACATTTCCACGACTCGTTCAAGTTTTCTACTTGAAATCTCGACCTTTATTCTTCACAAGGATGTACTACTGTTTACGAAAGGGAGTGATTGATGCGATAGTGTCTCGAGGCCTCTGCCCCCCCGAAAAGAATACGTTTTCTTGACCCAGAACTCACTTTTTAAGAACATTTTTGGTTGCTTCCCCTTCGGCTAAAAGTTTTTCCTCCCAAACAACAGACGGGAATGCCGAACATGGGAACGAAAATCAGAGGGGAAAAGAATGCTTTTGCTGTTTGCTTCCTGTTGGCGAGGTTCACCCGCCCTGTACACCCGTTCGTTGGCCTTCTTCTTTTCTTTGCACTTGTGGCAAATGATCAATCAAAGGGCTGCCTTGCGCCATCTCAATCATCAATGTCTCTCTCATCTCATATATCGGTCATTTCTTCGTTCACCGCCACCGCTTCATGAAAAACTTGTTCATTGGACTCTCGTGTGACGATCCATCTTGCTGCTCCAAGCTCTGTACCTCCTTGGATAAGTTGTGCACCATCTTGATTTGGTTCTGGCTCTCCACAAGCTTCAACCGGTTGGCTACCTTGGCCACCTTCCGTCCCTGAGAAGAAGACGATATGAATCACACTAAAGATATGAGAAACTTACGTCTTGGAATGGAAAGTCATCGGCCTCTAACATGTGGACCACCTGCCCCATTCTCGGCCGCATGCTCGCATCCGGGTCGACACATTTGAGAGCAATGAGCAGTGCCCGCTTGAGCGACCGAGGTGACGGCTTCTCTTCTAGCCTCGGGTCTGCCACCTCTTCCGAGCGTCTTGTGCCAACCATCATCTTCAACCAGTCGACAAGGTTCACCTGCGAGAGGGTAAGAAAGAAAGAAGCAATTCACGAACGAACCTCTCCAGGCGGCCTCGCATAATCAACGGGATCCCTCCCAGTCACAAGCTCCATCAGCAAGACCCCAAAGCTGTACACATCGCTCCGCTCGTTGAGCAATCCCGTGTTGGCGTACTCTGGAGCCACATAGCTGTACGTAAATTGGTCACGGGACAATGTTCAGAATGTGGGCGCCGCCCTAATTGCTTACCCGAAGGTTCCCATCACCCTTGTTGTGACGTGACTCTTCTCCGATCCCAGCAGCTTTGCCAGCCCGAAATCGGAGACTTTGGAGTTCCACCTTGAGTCGAGAAGGATGTTACTGGCCTTTATATCCCGGTGCACCACCTTGGGTTCCAATGCCTCGTGCATGTAAGCTAGCCTGTTTTTTGTTTATTAACCCAACCACGGATTAACCACGCATGTCTTACCCTTTGGCGGTACCGAGTATGATCTTCATTCGTGCGTCCCATGGCGGAGTGGTCGTCTTGGAGACGGGCCCGTGAAGCCACTGTTCCAGATTCCCATTGTCAACGTATTCGTAGACGAGCATCCTACATTGGTTGTTGTTGGAATCATCATCCATGGGAGTCTACTACCAGAAAGCCTCACCTGTGACTACCTTCGACGCAATAGCCAAGCAGTCGTACCAAGTTCTTGTGCCGGACTCTCCCAATTGCCTCCACTTCCACCTTGAATTCCCTTTCTGCTTGACCCCTGAGCAACAACAGAGTGTGTGAGCGAGGAAGAACAACGAAGGAGCTTCTCACTTGTTGTTGATGAGGTTCTTGACGGCAACGAGCGTGTCGTCTGGGAGCCTGCCTCTGTAGACGACACCATAGCCGCCCTCTCCAATGACGTTGGCCTGCGAGAAGCAATTGGTGGCCACCTCCAGATCCCGCAGTGTGTACCAATGGCCCCAGCCCAGATGCGAGACCTCGGGAATGGTGGAACGCGAGTCGATGGAGCACACGTCGCTCTCGAACGAGCTCCTGCGAGGCGTTCCTGCCCATCCCGGCAGCGCAGGCGTCGAAGCGAGCACCATCTCGCACACAGAATCGCCCTCCTCATCCGCGCCAGTGCTGCTCTGCGCCGCCTGCTGATGCCGCTCATGGTAGCTGTAAGCTCCATTGGGAGAAGCATGAGCAGGGACGAAGACATGCTTGGCGCCGCCATTGCCATTGTTGTTGTGCTCCGACTCTGCGAATGCGAACTTAGCGGGCGCGGAGAGCGCATCGTTCTTGTCGATCCTTACTTCGAGGATCTCCTTGGAGACGTTGGGGATGTTGTTGAACTTCTCGTCGAACTTAGCAGTCGCTCTCCTCCGCGACTTGGTGCGTCGGGAGCTGAGCCAGAGTGAGAGGAGAAGGATGAAGACGATGAATGCTCCCACCGCAATCCCCAGCACCACCCACACTTTGAGACCGAACAGCGCCGTCCTCGTCGACAGCTTCTCATTGAGAACCCCCATTGAGGCCTTCGATCTGCGATCTACAACAATGTGGATGCAGCAGCACTCATGAGCCACAGATCCATTCCCAGGGTCGCCTCGCCTCTCATAGGCCCGGGATGAGGCGGAGATGAGGATGGAAGACCCCAAAACGTGGGGGAAAAACAAGCTCGTCTTATGAACCCAACTCCAAAGAAAATACGAAAAAAAAATAAGACATGAATACGATGGCCAGCCGCAGGACTCAGAGTAGCAGCAGCAGCAGCAGCAGCTGCTCCAGCAGCTCCAAAATGATGGCCTAGCTACTCACTCTTCCTTGCAGCAGCAAACTGTGCTTCTCGTCGCGGCCTATTGATACGTACGTACGACGTATGTTGTACGAGGCGGGCTTAACCACTTTGCTTTAGCTCCGAAGAAAGAAACAAAACACTAGAATGATGCCCAAACAAGACAAGGGGGGCCTTGTTAAGATTGCTTGCGAGCAACAACAAATGGACCATGCAAAATATATACGAATACGAATTTTTGAGACCCCGAAAACCCAAGAAGGCTGTCTATCCAGCTGACATGGCTCATGGGAAAAAAACCCGGAGGCCTCTTTTTTGGAAAAAGCGGAGGATCATGAGAAAATGCGGGGTCCGACGGACGACTCGTCGGAGGATTAGGTGCCGGTGGTTTGCATGGACGCCCTCACGAAAATTCGTGGGTCGACGCTCGCAATAGTTTTTGCACACCCTTCCGACGTCGATGATTCATCGATCGATCGTGTGTCATGCATGCCCTTGCTTAACCCGAGAAGGGATAGGCTGGTGATGTGTCGCCGCCCGAAAGGGATGTCCGAAGAAAGAGCCCCCATGAATGTTGTTGAACGGGCACCATGTCTCCGTCTTGAGGTCACCGGGTTGTTCTACGAGTGGGAGGGAGGGAGCTTCCTCTCTACTTGTTGTGGGTGGGGTCGCTTAGGGCCTCATTTAAAAGAAGGAATGCGAACGTTTTTGTTCGACGTACACTTGTATGTATCTACAAGCAAAAGCTTCCATGATTCTCAAGCTTCGATTCAACATTCGGCCGGTCGAGGACTTGACATGCCATCTAACACACGGCATGACTGCGCACGGGCCGATGGACATCCCTTAACAACTCATTCCCGCTGCTTCTGCCGGTGCTCCTTCCATTGAGAACAAGCGAGAAATCTACAAGTTAGTAGGCCCGCCACCAAAAAATCCCCTAGTTTAAACACCTCTTGGAGGTCCCTCTATTCCAACCAGGTCTTAGTCGTCCTCCATGGCTGAAAGAAAATGATGGGGGTAACCTTTTGTTTTCATCCCCGATCTTGCCAACACTCAGGAGCATCCCTCCAAAGGACATGGGAGTTATCAAATGAGCTCCCATCACGATGTTGTACAAGAGTGTCTCTTTTAAAATCGCAATCAGTAGATGACTTGTTCTATCGGACCCTGTGTAGCTGTGCCACCAGACCCGCATCCACCTTGCCTTGTGGCAATGGTACAACCAAAGTATCAGCAGCAGGGGAAGGTAGTGCGAAGACGGCATAGTTATCCCCGTCGCAAACGGGCAGCTCGTACACCTGCTGGAAAGCAGCGGCTAGAGAATCGAGCACGCCAGTGTGCACGGCCTCCCCACCAGTCGGCATGACGTTCATGGCGAGCACGCCACCCTCGTGTAGCGCCAAGCGTGCCGCAGCAAGGAAGCCCTCCTCCAAGAAGACGTGAGGCGGCGAGCTAAGCTCCTCGCCAGCACTACCCTCTGTCACGTCCACCATGATGGCGTGTACCCGAGGATCTTCCTCGGCCCCAGTGCCACCACGGATACTGGCGGCGATCCTCCCAACTGTAGCCAAGCCGTCCTCCACAAGAACCTCCAGATTGCTAGTGCCGCCAGACGTGGACAGCCCGAAGTGGCGCCTGGCAAGCTCGACCACCACCCCGTCTGGGTCTACGGCCACAACTCGGGCGCCCAAGTGTTTGCTCAGAAACATGGGTAATGCACCCCCACCGATGCCCACGCACAGAATCTTCAGCGCCTCCCCCGGGGAAAAGACGAGCGATAGCCCGGCCAGCAGCGGTGCAAGGTAGACGTGCACCAGTTGCTCGTGGTCGGGCTCTCCGTCCTCTCCAAGGAGCACCTCTGTCTGTATCAAGTTCGGTGTGTTCTTGAACACGAGCCTCCGGCGCAGCTTGTTCTCGGCTTCTCCGGCAAGTCGGACGTCCTCCACCAGTATGTCGCCAGTCAACGGCGATGACGCCCGTTCTACCACCCTTCGCCAAGCTACATTGTCTTCGTAGCAAACGAAGGGTACGACGGGCGGCTGCCCACCTGCAAAGCAGGCCCGAGGTGCTAGCGCCGTCATGAGCGGGGTGACCGCGCGTTGGAGCTCCTCGTCCTCAAGTGGCGATTTCCTGCTGACCAGTACGATCCTGGCGGATCCAGAGCTGTTTAAGAGCTGCCGCTGTCCACCCTCGCTCGAAAATACCCACTCTGCTTCCCGCCCATGAGGAATGATCATGGCAGCGCATCCAGAAGTCCCCGGTCGCCCTGAATCCAGAACCGTCACGCCCACGATGACCGCATCCGAGACCGGACATTCCAAGAGGACCCTACGCCGAGGCTCGATCTCTGCGAACATCGCATCGTCCTCAAGAACCCTAAAAAACGTGCCCAAGAGCCCTAAAATGTGGGTTTCAGGGTTTTAGAAATGAAGCTGGGATGCTGGCACCAGCAGCACGCCCTATGGCGGGCAGCATCATTTTCGCAATCCAGAACTCTTGCGAGCATCCTCAAATGCACCACCAGGAATAGCAGCAGCAGCACTGCAGGTATGTGTTCTTCGTGCTTGCGCATGGAGCGTACTGTATTGCAATGCAGAATTGGAGCCAGATGTTTCAAGCAGTGACGAAGGTGGCAAAAAACACCACTACTACCAAATGAATTTTTCGGTGGGTATTGAACGAGTGCCTGGTTTCTGAGCTCATGTTTTGTCACAGGATTTGAAGGACCAGAATAAAGTGGGCGCATTCGAACAGTTGCCGATGGTGGTGCACGCGGATGAAATCGTCGACTCGTCACTCAAGCGAGCAAGGCTTGTTCCCCCTACAAAAGGTATCTTTCATGTTATATACAATATACGGTTGGCTTTACATACATTCAGGTATATCAAACATTTTGAAAAGAGAGCGTAATCGAGGGGCAAAGCAGCTTGACTTCTTGTTCAAGGTACAAATTCCATTCATTGGGGTGCAAGAAAAATACATACGGTATGCCACAGGCATTATCGGGGCCTCTAAAAACCTACTTGACGGGCTTCCCACAAGGATGGGAGCTACATCCCTACGAGAGGTCCCTCTTGGAATTGAGCCTGGGAAAGGAAAATTACGCACAGGTGTGATGGGATTAACATTGTCCTTGTTTCACGAATAATTGAACAGATCATAAGCAACGTACGGTACCTTCACAAGACGATTGTGAACCAAGGGAAGAACATGACGGGTTTATGTGCTAAGGTAAGTGCTGCATGCAACTAATTCTCACGCTGAAATCTTCTTCTTCAGGCGACCTCGAAGAAGGAAGCTCTGCAAATTGTGGAGGAGGTACCCAACTCGTGAAAATTATCTTTGTGAGCTCTCTTCTGTTTGCAGTCCTTTACAAAGCTGGAACAGATTTTCCGATCTAATGCACAATACGTGGAGGACCTCAAGGATGCTGCCAAGGTTCGGTTTCTCTATTTGAAAGCAAGCGGCGCATGACATTTCCCGCTTCAGTTACTTCGAAGAATGCCGGTTGCCAACCCTCGTACTCCCATACTATGCCTCGTGGGTGCTCCAAACGTAGGCAAGTCATCCCTGGTTCGGGTTCTTTCTTCCGGAAAACCTGAGGTATGTATCAAACTGTCGGGTTTAGGGTTTTTATACTCCCGTCTTGCAGGTCTGTGACTATCCTTTCACGACAAGGGGCATATCCATGGGTCATATCATAGATGGGATACATTCTTACCAGGTAACGGGATGTGTTTTTTGGCGTTCATTCCAAACGGATAGTTCTGGCTTGCAGGTTACAGACACTCCAGGCCTTCTGAGAAGATCGGATAGTATGTGATTTCTGCCATCCATGCTCCCTCCCCTTATACTGACGATTGATTCCTCCATCAGATGATAGAAACAACATGGAGAAGCTGACACTATCCGCGCTCGCATACTTGCCAACTGCGGTTCTTTACGTTCACGACCTTACGGGGGACTGTGGCACCACCGTAGAAAACCAGGTACCATCAACCTTCTTGCGAAGGTCTAATTGCTAGTTTGTTATCATGGCAGTTCCATATATACAAAGAGATGCGGTCCAGGTTCACAAACAAACCTTGGATGGACGTTGTATCGAAAGCGGATCTTCTTGAACTACCGCCTGTACCAGAGGGCGAAGTTGATGAACTAGATTGGTACAGGGCGTTTGGCCCAACAGGGGCACTCAGGGTTTCTGTTGAAACCAACGAAGGACTGGACGAGGTACGTCGCACGGTTGTCACCAAGGTTGCTTCAACCAATTATTTCTTGCAGCTAAAATGTATCGTCCAAGCAGCTCTGGAGGGGCTCTCCTTGAGAATGAAGGAAGAAGGCCTCCTTATGGACGACGATGAAGGAAAGAATAACGAAGAAAGAAAGAAACCAGAAGCAGCGAAGAATGACGTATGAAGACGAATTTTAAGTAGAATGAATATGTGTGAATGTAATGAACATGTTAAAGCTAAAAGTCTAATTTAAAAAAGTATATACAACAAAGTTTAAATAAAACAATTTGCGCAGCCGGGGAATCGAACCCCGGTCAGTACCGTGGGAGGGTACTATGATACCACTACACCAGCTGCGCTTTTCATGTACGTCGTTCAACTGTTACAATATATAGCATGTTACATGGACATCATTATTCCGAAGAACATTGCTCAGGGCCTTGACATCCTCAGCTTGGATTCCAGCATTCCCAATGCAATAACGGAACTATTGAATTTCGCTCGCCTGTTTGTGACCGACATCATGAGCATCCTGTATACCCAGTGGCAATCCTTTCGGAGTAAGACCTTGACTCATATTTGATGACCTCATACTTGAGTAAAAACTTTGGTCTTGAATATTTGATGACCTCAAGTACTTGAGTAAATATGAGTCGGTCTTACTCATATTTGATGTGGCAAGTTAACTTTTTAAGGACAATTCTAAAACATATAAAACTAAAATATGGTTTAATACATGTATCAAAGTTTTAATAAAGTAGCAGCCACATTTTTCATTTGTTTCTTTTGTCGCATATTCTTTTTTAATTAAAATTATTTAATTAAGTTTATAACAGAGATTCTTTGAAGTAAGATAGAATAAACTTTAGGGCTTCCGCAGTTTTGTCTTTTTGATGGCCAGCAGTAACAAAGAAGGTACGCGAGTCGCGGATCATGGGATCGCGTGTTAACCCCGTTTTCATTCTGGTTTTTCAGCCTCGGAGGCCAAGCGCAAAGCGCCTTGTGAGGTAAACCCTTCGCAGTTTGATCGCTCACCTGTAGTGATATGCAGAGCGAAGAAAGCAGGGAGGACATGGATGAAAAGCGGCTTAAGGTACGAACGATCGAATCGAAAAACAGAGCTGAGCTTTTGTGTCTACAGGTCAGTGCTGAAAACTTCAAGTGCAGCATCTGCTTGGGTTTATGGCATGACCCCGTCTCGCTGGTTCCGTGCCAACACAACTTCTGGTATTACCTTTGATCACCATCGTCATTCATGGTTCTAACTCTATCATATAGCAATGGATGCTTCTCTGAA
The DNA here is from genome assembly GCA_001021135.1 of Selaginella kraussiana. Classification (NCBI taxonomy): domain Eukaryota; kingdom Viridiplantae; phylum Streptophyta; class Lycopodiopsida; order Selaginellales; family Selaginellaceae; genus Selaginella; species Selaginella kraussiana. Next base: position 11,008 of record LDJE01095988.1, read on the forward strand.
TGGTTCAAGAGCTCCAAAGGCCGGGGAAATGCGTGCAAGTGTCCTCAGTGCCGGGTAGACGTCATGTTTGCCGGCAGAAACCATGCAATGCGCAGTGTAGTGGAGGACATGGTGGGCAGCGATCCCGGCTTGAAACGTCCAGCCGAAGAGACCGAGAAGCTTGACAGGTCTGCACTGATCAACTCCAACTGCGTAAGCACCGCCGCCATTCTTGATTCTTGCATGCTTACTCGCTTGCTTCTACTTGCAGGTCAAGCTGTCCGACATCGGAAACGCTGCCCCGGCTCCTCCTCCTCCTCCTTCAGCCCCAATCCGGGTGGGCTTTCCTGCTGCAACTGGGCATCGGCATGTCGGATTGGTGTACCATCCGAGAAGACCATCATACATACCTGCTGCTCCAATATACTACGGAAGACATAACGATGAGGATGACGAAGATGACGACGGGGAGGAAGTGGACGAGGAAGATGAGGAGGAGGAGGAGGAAGAGAACGAGGAAGATCGAGCTTTTATAGATAATAGCTCGGACCTTGACGACGATGGCGAACCTGCAGACGATGAGGAGGAATACGTCGTCTCTGCGGGAGAAGATGATGAAATATGTCAACAGTGCATAGGTAAGCATGGTTTTCAATTCCACAAGCTCGTCTGAGAAGCCGAGCAGAAGGTAATAGGTCATCGTTTACTTGTCCACCGGGAGCAACGCACTTGACATGTACGGCGTGCTTCCGGAAGATGCCCGAGCGGAACGACGTCGGAGTTCCCCAGAAATGTACGTATCTACGTATATTACTTTTGACTCTACGTATATTGTTGATGCAGGCGCTGGGTGCAAGCTCAACTACTGCGATCTCTATTGGCGTTCCCAGAACTTCGATGGTTGCTGCGAGAAACTACAGCCGGTATGTCTATTTCTACGCTTTTTGCCTGATGAACTGACTGTACTTTCGTAGGTATGTGAGCGGCAGCCTGATCGATTACCTCCCACGACACACAGGTCCAATCCTGTTGAACAAGAAGTAAGTCTTGCGATGGCTTTGATTAGTTAACGTTAAACCATCTGGCTATCCAGTTCACTAGGATGTATCTGGAAGAGAAACATTTCACTATTCAGGATGTGGTAAAGGAATGGATGGCAAAAGTTGACAATGCCGAAATTGCTTTGCCTGACATGCAAATAACATCGACGTCTCCCGTTTGCGAGTAAGCAATGTATAATTTCGCATGTATAATTTTATCTGACTCGCATTTTTTGCAGCAAGTGCGCCAATAGCGCCACCGCGGAGCTGATGAACAGGTTCCGAATGTCAATTCCAAGGACTGTAAGTAGTGCTTCTCTGCTTCTACTTCATGAAATCTCATATGTTTTGTTTCAGGAACTGCCTCGCGATGCTGCACAGAGGCCCGATTGCTGGTACGGTTATGCTTGCAGAACACAAGTGAAACTACCCCATGCCCTCAAGCTCAACCATATGTGCGAGCCCACTTCTGATAGAGTTCAGAGGTGAAGTAGACGATGAAGTTTAATGTCATTGTACATATAGTACAACTTTAAACTAGCATTGATTCTGACT
>LDJE01096004.1:0-11039 GCA_001021135.1 Selaginella kraussiana
CTTCACCACGTAATCGATGCACGACTCACCGTACAGACGATGAGCAATGCAGCCATCTACGTTGTCCCCCTCCGTACATCCTTGGTCGAGGCTGTGATCTTCAATTCTCTCATGAATGCTTCGTACCCCATCGTCAATGTATCATACGTTCAGAAATAAAATTGTGAAACCCCGTTGGGATTACATTACAATATATCTAGTGATTATTTTTGTGGGTCAAATTATTTGGTTAAATCAGTCACTGGAATTATTTGGTCTATGGTTAAAATTAAACTTATAATTGAGGATTGTACAGCATTGTATGAAATTGTAAGTGGTTCTTACTTCATTATCTAGTAACCAGCTATGCTTTTATAGCAGATTCTGCCAGTGTAATTTACAATACATATTATCAAATGTAATTCATGTCTACTTGTCAAAGGTTGTCAAAGGCTAAGGACATTATCTGGTCTACTTGTCAAACCTTTCGGGCCTCGGCAGGTACCTGGTGAAGTCCCTGTGCATTTGAGGCTGTTCTATTTCTAAACTTTGCCTCCAAACGTTGTTTCCAAATCGTTAAATACTATACAAACGTTTTCAACAACCCTCAACCAGAATCCCAACCAACCAGTCTTGTCATGTGCTGGTTTTAGCACAGTAATCCCAACCCCTGCAATTATCGCCACCACCGCCTGCACCACCAACAATTCGAATAGCTGTAGGTCCTGCGCTCGTGCATTCTGAGCTGGATTTGAGGTCTGACCTGTTTCAGCGGAACTCGTTCTTTCACTACGTCGGCTACTTCTTCCAAAGAAGTGGTTTTCAAAACAATGCATGGATCTTCTTTCAATGTCATGTTTTCTTCTTAGATCACTATTCAGTAGTATGTCCTTTGCATTGGCCACAAGTTTGAATCCTTCTACAGCTCCGTCATGTTTGTTTTTGTCTGGGTGGAGGTTGAACGCCAGTTGTTTGTATGCCCTCTGAATAGTTGCCTCATCCGCTGTGGCGTCCACACCCAATATTGAGTACCAATCGTGCTCAGCTCTGCCCACCCGGATTTGTGAAGCCTTTTGGACTCTGATCAAGGCTTGCTTCTGCGCCATCACGTTCCTGGAACCCTTTTAACGTGCCAAAACCCTATATCTTTTATAATCCTCGACGTCTATTAAAAGCCGAAACTGCATCAAATAATTAAATACCCAACATGAAAGCTTGTTCCCGTCTTACGTATACTTCATATTGTCTTCTTTGTGAATAAAGTTGCTATGCACTCGAAAAGTTCATCTAATGGTGCATTAACGAAATGAGATTAACAATCATTGGCATGAGAAATGCAGCCACGGTGCCAGCAATTTTATATCGGCAGCCTATAGCCAGATTAATGTTCTTTGAAGCTAACGTACATTGTCACCACCAAATCTGCGAGTCTAAACTAAAGAAAAATCCAAATTTCTATTACAAAACTTAACTCTCCAAGTCTCGACATTGTCAGCACCTGCTGCCGAGGCCACCGAACTTGTACGTTACCCCTTCATCTTGCCACCAGTGTTGTCATGTGGCGGAACAGGTATATCGATCTTGTTGAAAACATCAATCAAGTAACACAAACTTCAGCATTTCCAAGTGTTGGTCCAGCGTATATATTCTCCAGGATACCATAGTAATCCATCCAATTATCACCACTACCAACCATAGGTCCTGCCATTGAGCTTGCGATTGTCCATTCTGAGGCTGACCTGTCTTAGCCGAACTCGTTCTTTCGTTGCTCGAACTCGTTCTTTCATTGTCTGCCTTAGCCGAACTCCTTTCATTGCCTGCCTTAGTCGAACTTGTTCTTTCATTGCGTCTCTCAAAGTAGTTTTCAAAGATGTTATCATCGAAGGATCTTCTTTCAATGTCATGTTTTCTTCTTAGATATTTATCCAGTAGTACGTCCTTTGCGTTGACCACAAGTTTGAATCCTTCTGCAGCTCCAATGTAATTGTTTCTGTCTGGGTGAAGATTAAATGCCAGTTGTCGGTATGCCCTCTGAATGGCTGCCTCATCCGCTGTAGCTTCCACATCCAATATTGAGTACCAATCATGCTCACCTCGGCCCACCCGAATTTGTGAAGCTTTTTGGACTCTGATCAGGGCTCGCTTTTGCGCCATCCAACCTTACCCTTTGCATGAGCTAATTAACCTACACAAGATAATTATTAATTCTAAATTTTAGATTATAGTTCTGCGCTATTAATGTTGTTTGGTGTGATTAAAATTCAATTTGAATTCTCCTTAATGTATATATCATAAGTTACAAATCAAAACCATGCTGAGCAAGCTTGACATAAATCATTGACCATCGCTGATCGTCTCAAACTGAACCATGGACCATTGTTGACCGGTTTATGCAGCAATATACTTACAAAGAATCACAGACCTTGTCTGGACTGTCCAGGGCTGTGCATCATCTGAGGTTGCTGCGTGTTTGTAGTTGGTTGTTGTGGTTTGACAACCACCACGTCCTGGATACAACCGAAAACATCAAAATTCAAAATTCATTCAATCATGTCGAGGAAGGGTTTCGAGACTACCCCAGGGAAAAGCATTCCGATCATTCGTTGCGGCTTATCAGCGCTCGCCAGTAGGAGGGTTTGCGTAGGGAGTTGAATCACAGCACACTGTAAAATCAAGTATTTAGAAGACTCGCACCCAAACCCTAGACCCTAAACACTCACAAGCTTCTTCTCTGCCAACTGCGTTAGAAAGGTGCTCGTATTTGTGTTTCCTTGTTTGTATTGCACGGGTCGAAACACCAGAAGCTCCGCTTTTTCCTGATACTCCCTGCAAATATACGACGTTATGAATACTCCTAGAGAGAACTTCTTACTTGTTATTCATGTAGTCTTGTTCAATGAGGCGAAGTATTTGCATTGTCTGAGGCCAATCAGCAGCTAACCTGATACAATTTGAAGCATCAGACTCCGAAAATGCATAGCGCTCGCACTTACGTCTCCGGGGATGTTAGTTGCCGGTACGCCTAAACACTCCATAGAAACAGCGAAGACACACATAAAAAGCTTACCTCGAGGCTGCAAATCGGAACAGGCCTTCCCTGTCGTAGTCCCGCAAGTGTTCCCTAATAGTAACAACGTGTAAGAACCAAGCCCTAAACCCTAACCTAACGTAAACCAAAACCTAACCCTAAACAACTCAGACCTGCCAAAGCCTTGTGTACTTCGTGCCGCTAGCTCCTGATGCTTGAGGAGGAGTAGCAACAAGCGTGTTTCCCATTACCGGCTGCCCCATAGTTTGCTGTGGCATTTGGTGCGGCAAGCTCGGCATCGGTTGCCCTGAGCCGAGTCCGGGACCGAGACCAGCACCGGAACCGGGACCGAGTCCAGCTTGAGCAGAAGGCTGACCATTCGAGATAACCTGTCCTGGTAGAGCTAAACCATTAGCTTGGACGCCCGCTACCATGCCGTTAGGGTTCGGCATAGTTTGCACCAAGTTAGAACCGCCGTTGCTCATGAGACTAGATGTTGCTCCCACAAGACCACCTCCAGCCGTGATGGGGATTGCTTGAGACATACCTAAACTGCCTTGGGCTACGTTTCCCATTAAGATGCTAGAGACGGAAAGACCTCCTATAGAACCCGCACCTGAGGAAGGCAAACTATTGGCATGCCGGAACTGTGAGACGGCGTTGATGATGCTCGCTGCTGCTCCAGGGCGATGCTTGAACTCCTGAGTGTCTGATGTTTGAGGACGAAGAACTTCTTGGTTTGTGATTGAGGAAGGTGGTGCAGACATTGGCATTGTAAGTGGAACGGCTGTTGCTCCGTTGGTCATCATAGGGGAGGAACTTGCGAATTGAAGTCCGTGCTCCTGCAGAAGAAAACCCCGAGTTTAGGGTTTAGGGCTAGGGTTAGGGTTTCGGCTTCCTCACCAGCTTAACCACGGAAGGCGGTGGTTGCAACGGGCGTCCAGGGACGTTCACTGAGAGCGACCAGTGTTAAACTGTGGCAAGCTAGACGAATGCTTACCGGGTGGTGCAACCTGAGTTGTTAGCGGGACGCTGGGAGCCGGAGTTGGTACCGGTTGCTGCTGCTCGGCCTTGATGGTAGCGGTCGTTGCGGCGGTCGTAGTCGGAGGCAATGGTGCCGGAGGAGGTGTCGGACGGCGAAAACATGCTTTGGCGTCCACAAAACACTCCGAGATGAGTGCCAAGTGCTGCGGATGTCTTGAAACATCGGTACTTCCATCTGTGGACTTTCGTCTCGCCTACAGCCAGAAGAACATGTATATTTCCTAGCTCAAAACCCTAATGAGAACATACCGCTTGAAGTATAGTCTTCAGAGATGGAAGTTGCCTTGGACAGATTATAGACAATGAAACGTGACACTGCAAAGTTAATGGTAATGGTAAAGTAGTAACCATGGTTACCTGAGGGAATGCCTTGGCAACCATCTCAGCGTCCGCCAGCCACCAGTGATCCGGCTGACCATCCGTAGAAATACTCAGTGGTGGATGCGGAACCGGAGTTGGCAATCGATGAGGGTTGGATGCAGCCACAAGAACACAGTGTTTTTGAATGGGCTGTGTTGAGGGAGGCAAATGTTCGGGACAACATATCTGCAACAACGAGCCCTAAGAATCGAAGCTTCTAGGAGATGAGCACGTACCATGAGCGCTTCAGCAAGGCCTTCTGCGACAGCAACGTCGGCAAAGCCGCCGCCGCAGAAGTTGATGGCCGATATCCATTCGAGGAACACTTCGAGACTTGATGTCCAGCCGCTGTGTTGAACCAAAGGCATGCCGCTGTATGGACCATGGCTGGAGTACATCACCAGAGCCATCTCGCCAGGAACTGGTGCCGCCTGATTGATTCATCGAAGTTTAAACGTGGAAATTGTGGAACTACGTACCTGAGATGGATCATCTTGGCCACAAAACGCTCTGCTCGTTTTGCGAAATGAATGAGAAATTTATTTGAATTTGATTGTACGTTACCTGGCTATCTTTTCTATGTACTCTGATCGTAAGATGGACCAAGCAGGGCCCAATGCTGCCGTCGCTTCGATCACGAAGACAAGCTGCCGCTCCTGTTGGTGCTGCTGCTGCTGCTGCTGTTGCTGTGGCTGCTGCAGCTGTTGTCCCGAAGATCCAATCTGCGAAGTCGCTTGTGAAACTTGAACAGAGGCCATAATTTTTTAGGGTTTATCATCGTCAATGTTAACAAAGCTTAATTTTATTGTTAAATAGCTTAATTTCGTAAAAATGTAAGGATTATTAGTTCCCTTTGTGGATGATCCCAAGGCCATACGCTTTTTTGCGTACTAATGAGGGAGCATATTGGCTTGTAATGCTTTTTATTTCAAGTTGATATTTTGGAAGATGGCCATCTTTATGTGTATATGTATCTGAGACCTCCAATGCACCTGATCCACTTACGCTTTTTTTCGTACTAATGAGGGTGTCTCTCAATGTTTAGGTTTTTCAACACTGAAGAGGTGGGGATAAACATCCGGATACACGTACGGATGCATGTAGAGACTGAGCTCGTTCACATATGCCTGAATCAGTATCTGTGGTGGCTTAACTTTGAGACTCCTCGTATACACTACAATTGGACATAAATAATATGGAATTCCCCAAGTTGATGTTTCTGGGCCCGCAATGCTTGCGATGCTTCAACACACTTACATGAAAGTCAAGCCAAAAGGTCAATTTCTTTATTGACTTGCAGCAGATGCCATATACTGCACTTTAGAAGGCTATCCTTGTATAGGCTTTCATAAGTGTAGAGCATATCCCACATAACTACAACCACAGGTTCGTGGAAGATGATAATGGCGGCTCAAGTGCTTCTGCTGGTGGCGTTTTTGCCTTCGGCCTTTTCAGCTCGATATGAATGGAATGACAAATGGCAGGTTCTCAACAACGGCAGCCTTGAGGAATTCAAAGCTGGTCAAGGTTATGGAAGCTATCGAATCATTGTTGTTGAGGGAAAATCGATTCTTAGTGACAAAGGTACCTGTGCACTCGCATTTCTCAACTTTAGGGACTCTGGAAACTATTATCTTTCAATCATGTTGGGAGCCCATTTAAACGCCTCGGGACTGGCAATTCCCATTTGGACTGCCAATCGAAATTACCCTGTAACCGAAGGTGCTAGACTTTATCTCAAGTCATTCCTTTTCTTGTTTGACTCCGAAGACAATCAGGTTTGGAATCCCCCCGGCGTTCCAAAAGGCTTGGAGCTTCTGGATTATGGGAACATGATACTGTATGATAGAGATAACAACACTGTCTGGCAGAGTTTTGATAACTTGACAGATGTCCTCATGCCAAACCAACATTTCAAGACAGGGGACAAACTAACAAGCAATTTAAACGAGTATAGTATGGCAGAAGGTGTATTCAGTACCGTCATGGAGGCAGGTGGTGTTGCTTTCTACTTACAAGACATAAAAGGTGGGAACTCAAACAGACAGCCCTACGTTCTGAAAGCTATCGGCGGTACTCAAGACATTGATCAGGTCAGAGCTTCATGTCCCTCGTATGCAGCTGTTTTGATGTACAAAGGGAACATCGTGACATTCGCATATGAAAAGACTGTTCTAAATCCTCCTCAACCACCATGTTATCCTGCTTTGAGTCTGCCACTTTGGGCGGCATCTGCACACGAGTTACAGTTTGCGCGTCTCGAAACTAGCGGCGATCTGGTAGTATATGGGTATGACCCCAACATGTCTTCGTGGTCAACGCTTTTCAATGAGTTGTCCTTATTCCAGCAACCATGTAAGACCCCTCTGAGTTGTGGAGCTTATGGTATATGCCAAGCTAACGGCACATGTAGATGCATCAACGAGAGTACAAAAAGAGGTAGCTTTGTACTGGGCACAACCACTTCCAAACCATGCTCAGCTCCTTCTGCCGTTGTTTCACAACAATGCACGGAACGTGATGGCAAACATCAATTGATGTATAAGGTAGAAGGTGTTCGATATTTCACCAATTTGTGGACACCAGTCAATACCAAGGCTTCATTGGAAGACTGCAAAAAGCTCTGCATCAACAACTGTTCATGTGGAGCATTGTTCTATCAGAACATGTCAAGCAGCTGTTACTTTGTCAGGGAACTTCTGGGAAGCATTTATAACAAAAGTAATCCGGACCTTTCCGCTTATCTGAAATTTCAACACCCAACACTGACAACACTGAACCCAAAAGCAAAGATCATTACCATTGCCTGGGCCATTGCCACTGCGGGAGCTGGAGCTCTTCTTATTTCTCTTGGAACTGTTTTGACGGCTGTCATATGCCGGAGGAGAAGTCAGAAACAAGCTGACATGATAAATATAATGTCAGTTCTCAGTGAGTTGCCAGCTGCACCACCACAAAGGTTCAGCTACAAGTTCCTGAGCACAGCGACAAAGGGATTCAGCCAAAAGCTCGGAGATGGAGGTTTTGGATCAGTTTATGCTGGCACATCTCCAAACGGCTCTAGGGTAGCAGTAAAGAGACTTGACATCAATGCTAAACAGGGACATAAACAGTTTGTCGCAGAGGTAGTATCCCTGGCAAGTGTGAGTCATGTCAACATTGTGAAACTGAGAGGTTACTGCATCCAGGGATCCAAACGACTCCTAGTATACGAGTACATGGACAATGGATCACTTGATCATTGGCTCTTCTGTGAAGATGCAATGACCTGGAAGGTAAGAAGGAGCATTGCTCTCGGGACAGCAAGAGGCTTGGCTTATCTCCATGAAGACTGCACGGAACCAATACTTCATCTGGATATCAAGCCACAAAACATATTATTGGATGCTAACTTTGTAGCTAAAGTCGCAGATTTTGGAATGTCCAAGCTTCTCACGAACAGAGAAATTACACAGGTTGTGACCGGTGTTAGAGGTACACCAGGATATCTTGCTCCAGAATGGCTTGTCAATTCAATAGCCACCAAGAAATGTGACGTATACAGCTATGGAATGGTCTTGTTAGAGCTGATAAGCGGGCGGAGAAACTTCGACGTCTCGAGGTTAAACTCAGGTACAAGCTGGTACTATCCTGCTTGGGCAGTTGGTATGCTAAGAGAAGGCAAAATAAAAGAGTTGACCGACCGAAAGCTCAGTTCAGCTGGAGAGTTTCCCACGGAGGAGGATATCGAAAGACTGGTTCGGGTGGCTTTCTGGTGCATACAGGATAATCCTGCAGCCAGGCCTTCCATGAGTACTGTCGTGCAGATGCTTGAAGGGCATTCTGAAGTGCCAGAGCCGCCTCTGACGTTTCATTTTTCAATTCAAGCACCTGAAATCCTCAACATCTCGACTGCAACTGATATTGCCAACATAGACAACCTTGGGCCATCGTCATCCTCACACTCTACTTAGTTCAGTGTTAGCTAGGTAAAAAATCTTAGGCTATATGTATGACTTTTCCACTTTGGCTGCTTGACGTAGTCTAATAAAGTTTTATAAATGAAACGTGCAAGGTCCTTTTTGAGAAGTCAACCATTGACAAATTCATTGCACCTGCAGTTAATAGACAAGATAAAAACCCCGGTACTGTGAATGGATCTTCTGCCTGTGGTGAACAGTCCACGGTGTGCTGCACTTCCTCGCTCGCTCGGGTTCTTCTACTGTCTGATGTTCCAAAGCTGATGAGCACTTTGAGAGACCATTTGAGAAACCCCAGAATGCTGGTCGGAAAGATCCCGGACCACAACTGGATGCAGGATGTCTTGGCGTGGTTGCCAGTCCTCAAGTCGCACAAGTACCAACGCACCCATGGTTTGGGTTTTACTAACGGGGCATCGTGGTTGAGACTGACAATAGTCCCGAGACTCTTGAGAGGGTAAAGGTTGCATTTTTTTTGTTTTTCTAAAACTTATACAGCATGAGCACATCAAGAAAATGCTGACACATTTATTGACACTCGACCTCCCATCCTCATTGACACAAGACTGTGTTTTGCGCACGGCTTACTTGCACTACCACACTGTGGTTAAATCGAGATCGCATGCAGGCATTTGCATGAAAGTCATTTTCGGCACCGTTGACGAACGTTGAAGTACGCATATATATGGTGGACCGGCTGGCGGCATTCACAGTGAGCTGCAGTTGTCATCGAGAAGTTTTATCGAGTTTTATTGCCAGGGTTGACGAACAAAAAGCATGGAGGGACTGACGGGCCCTCCCTTGTACCAAGTATCCCATCGACATCCCGGATGCCACACGGACCTGGTCTTTTGGGCCTCGGCGTTCCTTAGGAACCTTGGAGGCTGTAATTTCACAGCGGTGACGGCTTCTTCACTGCCATAGTTCAAGATGTGCCAGACTGCCATCCCCAGTCTGAAAATATAGTAAAAATATGAAATACGATACACTTATTCCCCGGGAATCCTCTCATAATGTTGCATTTTGGCAAACCATGCTTTTAATGCTCGTTAAGTGCAACACGTGGCGCGAGCATTGTCCTGCATTTTTGGGGATAGCGCGAAGAGCCCTAAATCCCAAATACGATAATGGCGGCGATTCAAGCAGCGAGCGCAGCAGCCGCCATGGCTTCTCTCAGGAGTCATCAGCAGCATGTTGGGAGGAGCAGAACAAGGTACAATTCCACAATCAGGACGGCATTCGTGGCGTCGAATGGGCGGCGCATGAAGGTACGAGCGCAGGCAGCGAAGCTGGACGAGATGGTTGACGCAGTCAAGAACATGACCCTGGCGGAGGCCAAAGAGTTCGTGGAGATGCTTGAATCTGCACTGGGCGTCACCGCTGTGGCACCAATGGTAATGCCCGGCGTTGGGGCTGGTGCCGCAGCCGCAGAGGCAGCGCCTGTTGTCGAGGAGAAGACCGAGTTTGACCTCACGTTGGACGAAGTACCAAGCAATGCACGAATTGCAGTCATCAAAGCCATACGTGCAATTACCAACTTGGGCCTCAAAGAGGCCAAAGATCTGATCGAGGGTCTCCCAAAGAAGATCAAGGAAGCAGTTGGTCAGGATGAAGCTGAGGAGGCGAAGAAGACGCTCGAAGCCGCGGGTGCAAAGTGCAGTGTCAAGTGAGGAATTGTGTGTGTTTTTCCTCGCTGTTGTTTCATTTCCAGTGGGTCTGCATTTTGCATCTGCAAGCCCCAATGTAAACGTTCAAGCTCTAAAAGGGTTAGGGTTTGGGAATGAAAGGGGTTAGGGTTTGCGAAGGAGATTTTGTCTTAAAATTCTATCCTGTCTCGGCTCGCTCGACGATTTGTATGTAGTCCAAGTCATGGTACATCTTACCTATTATCTATTATTGTTGCTCACCCTTTGTTGATGATGAAGAACATGACAGATAATGAAGAACATGAAGAGATGTAAACATTCCATTGGATCTTGCGTTCATACAATCTGATATTCTTTATTATCTGTATGTTTTTCGACCATTTTTTGCCTCTGCTGGATTAGTTTGTGGGTGGTTCATTAGAAGTAATGAGCCAAATCCACTCACAAACAAGTGGATAGCCCTCGCCATTTTTGAGGTACTTGCATTCTTGAGCATATGTGTAAGAATGGTTCTATTGGGCATCTATTGTTCCCAAACTAGTTTTTGGCAGATTTTCCCATGTTATTCTGTGAAAATGCTGGAGTACCTACTATGTACACTTTACTCAATGATAGACTTGTTGTCCAATACGATAGCTATACTACTCTCCTTTCACCATCTTCCGATTTCAAGTGGATTTATATCAAGTGCCTCTGTCCTCCTGAAGATGAGCTTTTGGGCATGAGTTTTATTTCAAGTACTGTGGGAGGCTTAGCGCCACCACCAATTCTGATGGAGAGTGGAACCTTGTTTCTAAACAGAGTCCTGTGCCGTATATAGTAATTTACATAATCACCAATGTATGTGTTGTATCGATCAATACAGAGACGGCAAAGCTTCTTGAATGGAATTATATTTTACACAAGCCCGCTCAATTTAACAGATTGCAAATGGTAATTTCCAAGCAAGCTTGAGCCATGAGCAAGCTTACTGCAGCAGTACAAACTGATTTGTTTTAAGGATTTACTGTTTAGACATTGCAG
>LDJE01096037.1:0-15007 GCA_001021135.1 Selaginella kraussiana
TGGAGTAACCTCGTCAACCTCACACATACATTGAAGAGAGATGAAGATGACGCAATGCATATCCTTCTTTGGGTCAAGTCCACAAAGCAGCCGCTTTTTATGTAACATTTTTGTCATTTCGATGCATTGATCGGGTAATGTTTACTGGAATATTAACTACCCTCGTTCAAAACAATAATATTTTTGCATTTATAATTTTATACATCATGTATCAACTGAAGCAACTTATACATGTAAAAAAAATATTATCAAAAAATATCATTGTTTTGAACGATGTTCAAAGATATTATCAACTGGGTAGTTATTATTCCAGTAATCAATGCATCGAAATGTTGCATGCCAATAATAAAAAGCGCCGCTTTGTGTACTTGACACAAAGATGGATATTCATTGTGTCATCTTCATCTCTCTTCAATGTATGTGTGAGGTTGACGAGGTTACTCTCTCATGTGTTGTTGCTCATGGAGCGAGCGAGCGAGTGCGCTTACTGAAGTTGGCGGCAGAGGTCCAACAAGGTTATTGTTAGTTCATTAGTTTGGAAAAAATAAAAAAAACTTATACATGTAAAAACAGTCAACTTCAAAACAACACCTCATATATGAACTAGATTATATCACTTGCGTCCACAGTTATTTTCTTATTCTCTAAGTAATGCAAGAATATATAGTTGTCTTCTAGAAAATTAATTATTTCATTCCAAAACTTCATGGGTTGCATGCATATATTATTGAAGTTTATATTTTACAACCACTCTGAAAAGTTACACTTGACTCTTATTTGGCCATGTCTACATGTTATTATCGTGTGTATAAACTAGCAAATCAGTTTAATTTAAAATGAAACTGATTCTAACACATGCATTTAAATATTCAACATTTATACGTCGAATCATTCATATATTAACTGTAAACGATTGTCCCAACTCATAGAAATCTATTTAATCCTTTTGCACGGGTGCAGCAAGCTTTCTCAAGAACTGAAAAGAGCGGTGCTTCAACCATTGCCGATCATATGGCAAGTAAGCATGTACGCTTGGATCATATCTGCAGAACAAGAATGAGCTGAAGGATATAAATTTGAACTTACACGAGGGCGTTGATTTCAGTTAGGCTGTCAATGTAGTCGTATAAATCTCCAACATCATACGCAATGCTGTATACATCAGGGTTGAGGTCTTTCAGCTTCTTCTCATACAGGCCGCATACACCTGCTATGTATTACGGGATTTCCAAATAGCGTTCATCACCGAAACAAAAGCAAGGCAAGAGTTTTCAGACCTTCAACAGCTGCTGGTATGGACTCGTAATCCAGAAAAGTACGACTCAACTTGTTTTCGTTTGGCTGAATCAAGATGATGATTTTCCTCTTGTCCTGAGCAATCCAGCCTCGTTTTCAAGAAGAGTCTTCAAGAAGAAAACGAAGGGGTCCTTACCATGGAACGCTCCTCACTCTCAGATACAAAGAGACATTTTCAAATGACAGGTAAAAAGAATTTTCCATAGAATATCCTGAAAATACAAGGACATACATTTTACATTCTACAAGAGGACCTTGCAGCCACAAGGGAATTGGATCTCTTGATGGTTTATCGGAGAGCAATGCTTAACTTCGAGCAGCTCCAAGTTGGGGCACCATTTCGCAACTTTCTCCAAAGCTCCAGCAGTTATCTCAGTGCAGTGCTTCAACCTGAGCTCTCTCAACGACGAACCGTGAACTTCCAAACCATCCATGGCATGGTTCGTGATCGGAACGCTCTGAAGATCAAGCCTACGAAGAACCTGACACTGTTGTAGAACTGCGATGATCCCCTCGTCATTGATATCGGGACTCCATTCAAGGCTCAGCTCCATCAGCGTTGCACCACATCCTCTCGAAACTGCCGAAACTCCAACGTTGCTCAGCTTCCTGCACCCCCGAAGATCCAACTTCTCTAGGACCTTGCAACTTTGAGCCAAGGCCGCTATGGATACGTCCGTAACCCTAGAACAATCTTGCAAAGCCAAGCTCCTGAGAAACAAACAGAACTGCGCAATGCTCTCGACGCCTACGTCCCCAACGCTGACACATTTGCTCAAGTTGAGAGCTTGGAGCTTGCTGCAGCCTTGAGAGACCGCCTGGATCCCCATGTCCGTCACGTAGATGCATCCCGTCACGTCCAGAAACTCCAACTCTCGGCAGCTCCTCGCTACAACTTCAATGCCCTTGTCCGAGACGAGTTTACACCGAGCCAAAGACATTCCTTGCAGCTTCGAGCACTCGCTCGCGAGTGAGATGATCCCGGCATCGGTAATCTTCTTGCAATCAGATAAATGCACCCACCGTAACCCCGGTATACCCTTGCTAAGAGAAGCAAGACCGGCATCGGTGATAGCTGCAACCACGGAAAAAAACGAGTTCAAAAAACGAAGATCACCAGAAAAATCACCTTTGCATTCTTGTAAGTTGATACGTTCGAGGTTGTGGAAGTGAGCAGCTATCATCCGCAAGTCGGCGTCCGTGACTCCGGGAAAAAACGACCTCGACTTGTCTTGGGTATAGTCGAGTTCGACAAGGCTTGTGAACCTAACTGCGAGTCTTTCCAGCATGAATGGACCCGCTCGAGCTGCCATACGACGTCTCTCGGTGCTCTGAAGGTGGAGCCATCGTTTGCAGACGAGACCGTATGTGTCTTTCTCGCTCTGTTTCTCAAGCTTCGACAGTATGGCTCTCAGACAGTCGTCTGTGAGCACCAAATTGATACATGTTTGCGAGAAACTGCCATCTCCTTTCTTTGACCTACTGTGGTTCGCTCTTGCAGGTGGAGCTACCATGGCGTGGGCAACGGGTTCAGGCAATTTCGGAAACGCTGAGAGTTCAGCACAATCCTCATCAAAAGCCATCACCAACGTTGCTAAAACTGCTGTAGGAACGTCAGGATGTTTCCTGATTGATGAAGCAAAGCTTACCTTCGTGTGCGCCAAATACCAAATGCCCGAGACCTAAGAAGTAATGTTAATGATCTTAATTTAATAAATAACTACTTACTAAGAAAGTTTTTTGCCAAATGCGTGACTACGTCATATAAGGTTTTGGTAACAAGTTATGTTGCAATGTGACACAGACTAAAGCACTCGTTTGGTCAGATAATTTTAAGAAAAACAATTATTTAAATATTATGACACGAAAAACGTAACAGTTTAAATGTTTTAAGAATTAAGTTATAGAAACACTTCCATCGTGGATCTACGCACCTCAACGTTAAAGTAACATCTTTGACGTTAAAGTAACATCCTATCCATCATAAATAATTCTAAAAATGCCAATTTACATTTTGACAGTGAGACATACATTTTTGGTTTTTAACGTCAATACTTAAAATGAGGGCCTGGAAGGTTACATTGTACACACAATGGCATTAAGGCTAACAGAAGTTGATACTCCTAGGAAACTGGTAGAGAGTACTGACCGTATCCTTGTAGAAATAATTAAGCTCATGACAAAAAACCTGTTTGAAGATAGGCCAAAGGAGTGTCGACATTTACGGTGTACTTCCAAATCAACAGTCCGGCGGCAATCAAAACAGCCGCAAGTCAAACCTCCTCTGGAATTTCTCCTCTACCAGGATACAACTACTTACAGTGGTCAGCTGCAATAGAATTCACTAATGGATACACCTATTTGGGCGAAGCGGGCGGTAGGGTGAATGCAAGCATCTCCAACGATAACGAAGGGACTTTGCTTAGAACTTGATCATTTCGATGATCAGTAGATTTTCCTTAATGGATATGTCCCCTGCTTGAACCTTTAAAAGGTATAAACACGAGCTTAAACAACATTTAATATTTATAAGACATAATGATTTCTACTGTTAAACCATTTTAAATCATTTGACATGTAATTGCTTATTCCTGAATCATTTTGACATCCTTGTAGAACTTCCGCAAGTCCTTCATGGCCTTCTCTTCAATCTGAATGCATCTGAGCGTACTGTGACCGCCAATATTATCAGGCCTAAACCAGCAGTTACTTGTCTCCTGAGGAGGCGTTGAGCTTGAAGCAGCAACAGCAACAGGTCCCTGAGCAACTCGGGCGCTAGGCGGCCGCTGCTTTTCCTTCTGCTTAACCTGCATAGAAACACCAATAAATAGCCAGAAACCCAGAAACAACACTACCTGTTGCATTTGAATGTCCCGAAGTGAAGTCACACGAGCTGGTGGAGAAACTGCACCAACCCAAGGTGCTGAACCATTTTGTGGAATTGGAGATATGACAGTGCCAGCCGGAGCGTTCCCAGTGTTTTGTGAAGCTGGAACGGCCATTGGAACTGCCCTAGAAATGCGTCGAGCAACTTGGGGACCTCGGGGGCTCTGAACTGCTATGAAACGAGCAGGACTTTGAACTCCTAGACTTGAGGCAGCCGAGGGGCGAACAGGAGTTCCTGGACTTCGAGTAGCCGAGGAGTGTCCAGGAGTTCCGGGACTTTGAGGAGTTCCTGGACTTCGAGTAGCCAAGGAGTGTCCAGGCATTTGAGCAGCTGAAGAAGTTTGAACTGTTGGACGAATTGCTGCTGGGCTTCGAGCTCCTGAATTTTGAGCCGCTGCTGCAGATGGTGATCGGCTAGGAGTGACCGAAGCTGCTTTCTGCTCATTCTGAATCTCCCGAAGCGATAGTGACTCTCTTTTACTGGCACCACCCCAAGCAGGTCCCTCGGACTTGACAATTGGCGGTGGCGGTGGCTCCACAACTACTGGTTTCTTGTTGTCCAGGGCGCCGCTGAGAAACATGGAAAGGCCACCTTTCCTCGACTTCGATTTCTTTCGGTCGACCGAGGACGGCTCCTGCTAAAAGGACCCTCACTCGTATACAAAAAACATACAAAAAAACATATGAAACATACCTGTTGAGTCGGCTCGTTTGCAAGCTGAGATTTTGGTTCAATGTTGAAGCCGACAATCTCAGATTTTGCTTCAATGTTTTCGGCCTTCTTCTCAGCCTTGGCTTCAGCTTCGAGTTTGAGTTCATCCTCAATCGGCTTCAGATCGCCCGCTTTGCCTGCCTTACCAGGCTTGTTCTTCTTGTGCTTCCGCCGCTGGAGCTTCGGCGGCGGCTGCTCATGCTCAGGGTCCTCTATCGATCTGCTGCCACCTTCCTCCGCAAGAGGAGACTCCAGTTCTCTCAAAAGCGCGCTCTTGGTGTTGAGCTTGGCCATCTGCTGCTCGTCCAAAGCCTGCCCCTTGGAAAGCTTCCACTCCAACACTTCAATCTGCTGCAGCTTCTTCCGTATGGCTCGCAAGTGCTTCGTACGCCTATCCTCACTCGCTTTCGCGATCTCAGGAAGAAACCCACTCACGGAAACTGCTGGTACCATCGATACCTTCCGGGTTCTCGGGTTAACCTCGTTCTCATCCTCAGTATCCACCACAGCGGGCAAAGTAGCACTGGGAACTGGAAGCTGCCGGTAACTCCAGGACGCGACGTCCCACCTCTTCTCCAACTCCGCCAAGAGCGAAGGCCTGGCCGCACCAAAAGCAGCCGGAGCCACAGTCAATACATAGTCCAGGTTTCGTAGAACAAAATTCTAAAAGAAAAAACCATCAGAAACTCAAGGCTGAAAAGTTCTCGAGATTTTTACCTCACAGTATAGTCGTAATTCCTTGGCACCAACGCACTCTGCAAAATCGAGCAGCTGCATTGCATTCTTTGGATCCATGACTGCTTCAGCCATCACTCTCTGGCAAAGGTTCCTCAAAGAAGGAGCTTCTCGGTTCTTCGAAGCCGGAGTCTCGGGCTGGGGTTCAGTCTCGTCGTCGCTGTCGAACTCGTTCGTGCTCGGTTTTGCTGGCTCGGGTACCCGAGGTGCTTCTACTGGCAGGGAGAATTGGGGCACGTATATCCCCGTTAAAGCTAGCGAGTGCGTCTCTCCCACTGCCAACTTCAAGGCATGCTTAATGCCATGAACTCGTGAAGGAACGCTCTCTTCCCCATCCCATGCATATACGTTCCCAGTAGACGTCGTAAGTGCTGTTCTACGCTTCCCCGCCGAGACGGAGACTACATTATGGGCAGCCATTGAAAGAAGCTGCAAAACGGATTTAGGGTTAGGGTTTGAGGCTTAGGGTTTGCCAAAAGAATTGCCTCACCTGCTTCGGGTGAAGGATTGGATCCGCCGAACGCCAGGTAAAAGCAAGGCCGTCTTCAGAGACGGCCGTACTGTGAATTACGCCGGCTGCAATCGCGCAAACCCGAAAAGTTTCGTATTTGTGGAGCTTGAGGCCACACTTTCTCGAAATCGCTACTCGCCTGGGACTAACCATCTTGTGACCCCATGTAAACACCTGAAACCTTCCCACAATGAGGACGCCAGCGTTCACAACACGAGCAAATGCCTACCTCCCCGTCGAGGATGACCATGGTGTGATACTTGGCAACCGAGACGGCCGTGGCTTTTCTCCCCTTCAAAGACTCGACGCACCGTGGTACGCAGTTGGACGCAGAGTTAGATGTACCATAACCGAGTTGGCCCTCCTTGTTGCAACCCCAAGTGAAGACGTCACCACTCTCGGTGATACCGGCGGTGTGCTTGTTCGCAGCCGCAACCGCCACTACCTTCGCTCTCAAGGTAGAAACACGCCGAGGAGTGATCTGGGTGTCGACAGACGGGTACCCAAGCTGCCCCTCTGCAACACATCATACGGCAAATAAAACCCTAAACCCTAAGCTCTAAACCCTAAACTCGCACCTCTATTCGAGCCCCATGAGAAGACCTCTCCACCGACTGTAGCCACAACGGTGTGGTGCTTGGCTGCAGAAATGCTTCGGACTCGACGAGTGGCGAGATTGCCCGAGATCTGCCTCGGAGTGATCACCGCAACTTCGGAGCTGAAAAAACAGCGGAGACAATGAGTGAGCGCCGCAAGAACAGATAAAACCTGCAGTCTTGATGACCTAAACGTCCACCGCGGGCAAATCCCCAGGAGAAAACCTCACCACGAGAAGTAACAGCGACGCTGTGGAAGCGAGCAGCCGCGATTGCAACCACGTCCTGGCCCTGGAGTGCTTCAACCCGGCATGGTACTCGTTGGATGCCGGCGGTACCGGTTCCGAGCTGGTAGTTTGAGCCGTTTCCCCAGCTGAAAACCTCTCGACCAATGCCACCTTCTGGATACCATGGTAACGTTAACGTTAGAACGATGGTTACCATGGTTCACTTGCCTGAAAGCGTCTCGTTCAGCGGAGCTGAGACGAGATCGGCCGGAATTCTTGCCTTGGCATCCTCGAGATGCAAAGAAGCGCCTGCTTCGATCAGAGTTCCAGCAATTGCAAGATGCCCGAAATGTAGTGCCCTGTGTAGGCATCCCCATCCCGATTCTCCGTCCTTGAAAGAATATGCCACCGTCAAACTCAATGGTAACACTCATAATTGGTATCAACTAAAATATTCTGATTCCGATGCTTATGAGTACCAAGTATGGCATACCATGGTGACACTGCCAACCAAATCGGGAACCATGACAGCCATGTAAAACACGAACTACTAAGATGTACAGCTAAAACCACAATTAAATGTACCTATTGATCAACAGTAATAACGGTATTGTGACACACGATCGATGATGGTTACATACCCGGATATCTGGATCAGCACCGGCGTCCAAAAGCCGCCTGGCGATGGGTATGTGGTTCCTCCAGGTCGCGATATGCAGAGCGGTCGATCCAAACCAATCGCGAGCGTCGAGATTCCAGTTGTTCTTCTTCAAAATTGCGAGAGCTGCCTCAACCTCCTGAACGCTCCCCGTCCGAACCGCATCACACAACTCCTTCAAATGCCGTGAATTCTGCTTTGAGGATTTCCCCTCCATGCAGCAGCAACACCAGCAGCACCTGGGATTGATCGATCACTCGTCCACTCGTCGATCGTTCTTCGTCCACTCGTCAATGAACCTGAGGGAAAATTAGGGTTCTTAAATTAGGGCAAATTGCAGGCTACGCTAACAGCCCTAGTTCTTGAGCGAGATAGACGGCGATGGCGATGGCCGCATTTTCGAAGACGGCGATCCCACTGCTGGTTCTTCTGCACATTGCGTCATTGGCGTCCTCCGCTTCCGGATCTGGTGAGCTCTTCTACTATTACCACGAGCAGCCGCCGCCCCCTGCGCACAAGCATGTGTACATCAGCTACGGCGCACTCTCTGCAGATCGAGTGCCCTGCGCTCCCATGTCGGGGCGTTCCTACTACACGCCCAACTGCAAGATCGCAAGCGGGCCTCCGGATTGCTACGCCCGTGGCTGCAGCACCATCACCCGCTGCGCCAGAGATGTGAGCTGATGGTGAGATCCGTCTTCCGGATCGAGATCCATGCCATTTGTTGTGTGTTCTTTCGATCATGTGGATGCTCCTCCGCATTGTTGAAAGAACTTACAACATTACGAGTATGATTTCTCGTATTAACAATTTATATGAGCCCTAATTTTCAAATTGCCGCGCGCTTAGATTTTTGAATTGCCCTAAGCACGGGCTAAGACGCTGACCGGCCAGTCAACGGTACTGACGTCACTGGATGCGTTTCCGGCGGGTTTCGTTCGTTAAAAAACATTCTCCCAGATGTAGGAGCAATCGGCCGGCGATGCACATGATGGGCCTGACAAGTGCAGCCTGCGACGTGGCTGTACGCCGGGACACATTTGGATACGTAGGACCACTATGCTTTTGCCACGTGGGTTTATATATTATTCCTGTTATTTCTTTTCCTCTTTAATGTATTTTTTCATTATTCCACTTTTCCCTTTCTGTGTTGTTCTTGAAGAGAGAAGGCGCAGCGAGATGTACAACTTGCATTGCTACGAATTGTGCAAAATGAAGCCGAATTTGTGATCAAAAGTATCATTTTGATTGTTGTGAGATCACGAAAGCAGACGCGGCTACTTAATTCAACAAGGCTTGCATGAGAAAAATCCTCCCCGACATTGGCAGGGCAAAGCAGCAGCGGTCGATTGTGAGATACATTGAAGTCACAAAATCGGGACATGTGCTGATTTAATGCCAATCTGATCGATCAATCAACCCTTGTCTCTCTATGTTCAAGGAATTGGCATGGCGCGTATAGCGTCGTGATATAGCTCTCCGAAAGGTATTGAAAATGAAGTCCTTTAGCCCATTCAATTCACGAACTGATTGTTTTCCTCTCGTAGTTACATTTCTGTAGTTGGTCTTTCCTTGGAATTCTACGGAAACGGGACGCCAGCGTTCATCAGCAACTCACAATCATGCACAGCAGTAGACAGGCCATCCTCTGATCCCAATTGATGATGGAAGGTCTTCCCGAGCAGCAGCTGATCCCGACGTTGAAATCTGATGAAGGTCGAAAACATACGATTCTCTTGGATGTCTACAGGAATCAGCAGGAGCAGCTCCGCATATGCATGTCGTCAGCAAAGACCAGCGGCAGCTGCTGCTGAGCTATCCTCCCTCCTGACCTCGTCCCAGTTCTGTGGTACGCCGCTGCCCCTCAGTCTGCCTCTGCATTTTGCATGGCTCTTGCATTGTTCGTATGGAATTCTTGGAATTATTCAGTCATCTATGGAATGTGGGAAAATTCCCCGTTTTTCTCGCGTTTCTGCCACCCAAAGCAGCTCCATTTTCTCCAAATTTGAAATTCGTGGGATTTGGATCAATTTCATATGGCATTGGCATCAAAATCTCTCATTTTTATTGGAAACAGCTTCTGAATTTCATTAGATTTGCATATGGCGAGTTCAACTCAGTCAGGAGAGCTTCAAGGGAGATCTATGAACAGTAGCAACAACAATACCAACAACAACTGGGGGCATGCGCTCCTCAACCCTGCGACGACATCCTCGAGTAGTCTTCCACCCAAAGGACCATCCATCACCTTGGACGCAGGCGCATTTCCCTTTCCGGGATGCACTGGCCGTGGCAGTAGCGGTAACAACAAGCAACTACATCACCAACGTACGTCCAGCTTCGCCCCACAAGCAACTTGGATTGACGACACGCTCGAGGCACCCGATGGACCTCCAAAGAAAATTCTTCACCGACGTTCCGCCAGTGACACCGCCGCATTTCTGGACGTTACCACAGCTCCCGATTGCCTCCTCGGCAATGACTTAAGTAGACGTGAGCCAGAAGAGTTTGCATCATACAGCAGAAGCAGCCTGGCTTTTACGCCATTGCTGAACTCCAGGACAGCTGAATTCGACCGTCTCGACGAGGAACAGATTATCTCCATGTTCGGTAATGGCGATGCACATCAACTATACCATCAGAAACAGATTCAAGACTTTCAAAAACCACCGTCTTTGGATAAAAGGTCGTCATCTCCGTCGGACAGCAACAGTGCAAATGAAATGTCCATTGAGGACGGAAGGCCTGGGTTCACCAAAAGCGAGCTAGAAGAGGTGCAAAGTATCAATGCAAGCGACGTCCCCAATGGTGCCAAGCAACCCACAGCTTCATCTCACATCGATCCCAACATGGATCCAAAACGTGCTAAAAGGTGTGTAGAAATCGGGTCACGGTTTTTTGTCGGGAGAGTTCACAACGAATTGCTCCAAATTTGCAGGATACTTGCTAATCGGCAATCGGCTCAGCGATCTCGTGTACGAAAGCTACAGTATATCGCGGAGCTCGAGAGAAGTGTTACTGCTTTGCAGGTATGTACATACATGTATTTCAAGGATTGTAGTTGATCGGGGGGTATCCCGCTGTTGTTCTGGATATATATTTTTGCAGACGGAAGTGTCGGCTCTAACACCACAAGTTGCATTCCTCGATCATCAAAGGATTCTTCTCAACGTTGACAACAACACGATCAAACAGCGAATAGCATCGCTCATGCAGGACAAGCATTTCAAAGATGGTACGTACTCTTTTCTATCTACCCTCATTGAAATTGAATTTTTCAAATTTATTCTTCGCGAGTCAGCTCACAATGACGCACTCTCAAGAGAACTTCAGAGATTGAGGCAACTGGTCCAGCAGCAGCAGGATGAGTTGCGAACACAACTTAACGAATTGAACAACATGCATCACCCTCATCATCAACTCAAAGTCGAGACGCCAGGAACGCCTAACGACGGTGAGGAGCATCATCATCTTGATTCCAATGGATTCGGTTTTGTCAAGCCAGAAATGGACGAAGATAGCAGCAGCCAACCAGACTTTTCAAGTGAGGAACTACAATGAGTTCGACAAAATTCTTTCATTCTTTCTTCAGCCAAGGTCTCCTTCACTTTTTCTGAAGTGTTTTTGATTCTTTCCTTCGGGCTCAGGAGGAATCTGTCCCATTCTTTTTTTTTCTCTTTTATGTAAATTATTTTCTTTTGATACAAGATATTAGTTTAGAGATACGGTTTGATTCATCAGACTATACGGTGCAAGGTTAGTTAACCAAAATGTTTGGAAAGTCAGTGGAATTTGGACAGGCAAATCTTTGTCCGTGCGAGACACAGCTGGGCAGCAAAGAGCAGAAAAAGCATGACACTTTTTCTCAAAGACTGTATTTGCTTCAAGATCATCCCAGCTATAATCAACATGTAAGATGTAAGATGGCAATCAGCGTCTGTTTAGGTTTAATTAGATTTAACTATGAGTGCGGTCTCTTTGAACATGAGTGTGCAAGCCAGATGCAGCAGGTGCTTCCGTCCATCATTTTGGAAAGCAATCCTTAGCTGCTGGCTGCTGGCTACTCCTTCCAATACTTAACTTCCTTTGGATCTGACATGCGAGGAAAAAGAAATCCATCCTTAGCTTCACGAGTTGAAAAGCACGTCCAAACCAGAATGATGAACAGCAACACTGGTGGCAGCAGCAAGTTCCTCCTTTTCCTAAGGAAGTTAAACAAAAGCCTCAAGGACTCTCCACTGTCTCCAGCTGGAACTTGTATACATGTTAACTTTTCGATTCGAGGCCTGACCCGAAAACTTGAGAGTTTGATATTGTAGCAAAGCCCCCCTGGACGCATTATCACAAGGTAAATAACAACAATGGGCCGCTTTGAAAATTACTTTCCTCAAATGCTTCTGGCTTCGGTGATCCTCGATGGAGTGGTGCTTTGATAGTCAAGAAATCCTTTCTCTGACAGCCAGCCGTCCCCTTTGGAGGTCAGATTGTGCGCTTGCTGGCTCCTGTCGATGTAGAAAGCAATGGAAAAACACCATCCTTCACTATACCTCGACCCTTCTTTTTCTTGCTGCCATTTTCTCGGCGTATTCAATCACAGAGGCACATGGCCACTTACGACGATGGTGAAGTATTCGTATTCGTATTCTTTCCGAGCTTCACATCCTTCTGGCAAGCTGCCACAAGCCATTCGTTAATCTGCAAGATAGTTAAACACCGCTGAAAAGTTAAAATACCAAAGTGAGAAAATGAATGGAAGTTTACCTCATTGAGCTTCATGATCTCTCTGTGCGCCGCGAGTAGAATACTATCCCGTTCTTGGCACATGCAGCAATCCTTTGTGCATGTCTTCGCCACTGGCACCTTGTCACTTTTACCCTGGCTTGCCTTATTTCCCACGTTAGACCCACTGTTGCAGAGGCGTGCAGCAGCGCTGGGCAATGGTCCTCCTTGACCGCCTTGTGTTGTTTTGCTAGCCAGCTTGCAACCTTCGTCGTTCTTCTTCTCACGGGAACCTTCCCACAACGGGTTCTCTATCACCGAGACGTTTTGCATGCCCTCCAACCCGCAAACGTGATGGCTTAGGACCTTGTATTTTTCCTGCCATTCAGCCAAATCCCCACGTAAGCTCTTGTTTTTGCACCGAAGAAGAGCCTGCATAACCTTAGCTTAGTGCTAATAAAAATCACATATGTTTGTACACGTACAAGCTCAGAAAGCAGATACGCCTTCTCGCCTCCTAGCACAGCTCGCACCTACATACAAGAAACCGTCTTTCTCCGATAAATAAGCACATTACCTTGCGAAGTTCACAATCGTAGTGTGCAATGGTTGCCATCACCTGCCGGTTTTGCAGTTCATTAACCTGAAACCATAATATTGTTAACTGATGTTTAATGATAATCATGAACTTATAGAATCTATAGAAAATTAAACCAGATACTAACAGTGTTCGTTTTCAACCGTAGCTTTCAACAAAAATTAGATAAAAAACTAACTTCTAATAACCCTAATATTCATGCCTGAAATTATTGTTTAACCGACCTGTTGTTCAAGCCATTCGTTCTGGACTTTGACATCCTTCTTTTCGGCCTTGATGTCTTGCAGCCGATGTTCCAAAGCATTTCCTTTCTTGTTCGATAAGTCCAATGATTCTTGCAGCTTGGCACAGTCGGCTTCTCGTTGTTGAAGTGTCCCCTAAACCCCCCTCATAATACAAAAAACCCTCCAAATCTCGTAGAATACCTGTGGCGTCTCTAGCCTTTTCTGCAGTTCTGCAGTACTCGCCTCGTTCTGTTGTTGGGATTGCAGAACTTGCAATTGCGTTTCCTAAAAAATACCGTATAAGTATAAATATCAGAGCCAGCTACTACAACAGTACCAGCTTCTGGATCCGTTCCTTCAACGACTCGACCTGGCCAGCTCTCGCCTAAAGGACCAAATAGGCTACCATGGTACGGATATATTTACTGCGAGGTACCTGATAAAGCATTCGACTGTTCTCCAGCTCCTTGCAGAGGCGTACAATCTCGTCTTCTTGTGATTTTACCAAAGACGAAAAATGGCGTACCATCTGCATGCAAGGCATTTAATAGTACTACATACCACGGTACCCTCACCTTGTCAAGTTCCATCCTTGCATCCCGTCCTGCAGCAATAGCTTGTCCAGCAGCAGCAGCCTGGATCTCAGCTTCTTTCGATGCATTTTCTAGCAAGTTTCCCCTCAGCT
Source organism: Selaginella kraussiana (assembly GCA_001021135.1). NCBI lineage: Eukaryota > Viridiplantae > Streptophyta > Lycopodiopsida > Selaginellales > Selaginellaceae > Selaginella > Selaginella kraussiana. The sequence goes on from LDJE01096037.1 coordinate 13,848, forward strand.
CTTCCAGATTCACTTCCTCGCTTCTTACTGTACATTCAGGTGGTGAAATACAGAGATACGATGATCACAAAGCATTATACGGACGTACATAGATGTAGCTGGCGTTCAAGCTCTTGTACCCGCAAATGAAGGCTGGAAGCTCCAGCTTCAACACTGGCCAAGTATTTCCGTAGAGCTTCCGTCTCTTTCTCGCCCTCTGTACGTGATCTGAAAAATGCACGTAAGTTCTAATGGCCGCCTGCAGCAAAAGACCCACCTTTCGGAAGCTTGGAAAGCGATTCTCAATGCAGAGATCCTCTGATGAAGTCCAGCCTGTTAACAATCGGGTGGTTTAACACTAAACGGCTTAGTTAAGCGACTTACTTCATCCGCACTTGGAAGCACTGAACTTAAGAGCTCGTGGTCCGCAGTTTTGAGCTTCTTCATGGCTTCGTCTGCACTCGCAAGTTGCTCGTGAGCTGAGCTTGCGAGCTCCGAAGTTGATACGAGCCTCGATGATCTTGGCGATGTCGCGTAGTCCTCAAAGTTTATATTGCGAGCAACAGTTCCATCTGCTACAATGGATTTATATAAAAGACGGTTTGCTGTTTTATTAAAACGAACCTCGTAAAGGGTTTGCTTCGAGGCTGGTTCGAAGGAGACTGCGGCTTCGTGCGTTTGATCTGCAGCTGCTGCTCCCAAGCAAGGAGTCCAAAGAACGCCTGGTGCTGGCCATTCCTAAGCTCGAAGACGAGGAGTCCGAGAAGCACGCACCAGCCACTGATCTTGGGCTGCTGCAGCTGCAGCAGCAGCATCCATTGGAGCATCCCCGCTGCGCAAGATGCTCGCACGCAGTCGCCATTGTCCGGCAAAGAAAATTGTGAGAACCCTAAAACAGAGGTTCCCGCCAAGTTCTTTTGCAAATTTCACGTACTCTAAACTAAAGCTTGAAAATCACAAAACATTGACTAGTCTAAGGAATTGCTCATTTTCTCTTATGCGAAGTCCTAGACTTCTTGTGTCAAGCGTTTGAACTTACCATTGCTATTATTACGGGAAGAAACACTGTATTATTAAGATACTCTCGTATAGGTTTGTAATGTTGTGCCTTTGTGCAGACTTGTATGACCCTTTTGAATCTACTGTAGCCCCTCATAGGCGGGAAATGTGCTTCCCCATAT
>LDJE01096052.1:0-16726 GCA_001021135.1 Selaginella kraussiana
GGACCCACCAAATGCTTGATTGAATTCATCTCGTGAGCTTGCCGTCTACACGACACAGCGACATGCATATGTATAGATGGGAAGAAGAATCGGGCACGTCAAAGACATGCATAGACTGGTCACAACTTCTCGCTTCTTTGTTTGGCAAAGCTTGCTTGCTTGCTTTCTTGTTTGCTTGCTATGAGAGGGCAAAAGTGTTTGCTTACCAAGGGTCCAAGGGTTCGAGGGTTGAGTGTTGAAGTTGTTATTAGGTGTTCGAGAAAAAATGTTAATTTGTCGGATGTTGGTTCCAAGGCTCAATTTTTAAAACACAGCATAACAAGATAAATCACTAGCGGCCGTAAACGCCTACATACAAAAAACCCTAACGAGTCAAGATGGAGAGAACCCATCTTTACGCTCTCGACTTCGATGGCGTCTTGTGTGACAGTTGCGGCGAGAGCTCTATTTCGGCCCTTAAGGTAAGAGTGCTCAATTTCAATTACTACTCTACGACATGGCCACCCACAGGCGGCCCGACTGAGATGGCCAGGCCTTTTCGCGGACGTGAATGAAGAGACGGACGCATGGATTCTCGAGAACATGCATGCAGTAAGTTTCGATTAATACATCCTTCACATTCCCGGCACTGCAGGTCAGACCTGTGGTGGAGACGGGCTACGAGAATGTCCTACTTGTGAGATTGCTCTTGGAGCTCAAGGAACCCCATCGTGGAAAGTCACTGGTAAATGTTCTCCATAGCACCCACCGATTGTTGTTCTTTCAGGCCCTGAATGGACTCACTGTTGAAGGAATACTGACGGAGTGGGAAAGGCTGAAGCCTTTGCTTTTAGAAGAATGGGGGGAGAGTCGGGATGAACTGGTTAAGCTCTTTGGTGACGTGAGAGATGATTGGATTAGCCACGACCTTTCTACATGGATCAAAGCCAACAGGTAGGTACTTATGCAGCCCATTCGTTCCTCCGTTTACAAAGGTTTTAGATTTTACCCGGGCACGGCCGACGGGCTAAAGTTTGCAACTTCTGAACTTTATGTCGTCACAACAAAGCAGGTCCGTGGTTGAGGTCAAAATTGTTATGGAAGTAACTCGTAGTTTTGCAGGCCCGTTTTGCATCAACCCTCTTAAAAGAGTTAGCCGGCGTGGACCTCCCAATGGACAGGATTTATGGCTTGGGCACGGGGTAACTAAAAGCCTTTCTCGTGGGTAGGTTGCAATGTTCTGCAGGCCCAAAGTGGAAGTTCTCAAGCACCTCCAAAGCCGACCAGAACATCAAGGGAGGGTTCTCCAGTTGAGTTCTCTGATTGTTTATGTACTCCTAACCAAGATTGTCTTAGCTTCGTCGAGGACCGGCTTGCTACTTTGTTGAACGTGATCAACGAACCGGAACTCGATAACTGGAGTTTGTACCTTGGTATGGCTGCATAGTTCACGCATTCATCATATATGTGTCTCTCTTGCAGCCAATTGGGGTTATAATACTCCTAGTGAACGGGAGGCTGGAGCCAAGCTTCCCAGAATCCATCCGCTGGACTTGCCCGAATTTTGCTCGAAGCTCAAGTAAGCGTTCGAACGAACGCGTAAAACACAAATTTATTTTTATCTGCATATTATTTTCCGCGTAGGAAAAACCTTGTGAGGCCTTGGGCATGGGCCTTTGACGATTTAGTTTCCATGGGCGAGCTCTCCCCACTTCCTGCGTAACTCTCCGTTGATGTCGAAGTTGCAGAGCTCCAGTACACTTCCTGTTTGCGTATGTTTTCCCTGGCATTTCTGATGCGGCTCATGTCACTGGCGGATCTGTGCATTTGCCATTGATCATCTTCTTCGCTTTCGGATTGCAGTCTCACACCATTGTGTTTCTCCAACCGAGTGCTCTTAGGAGAGATAGAAGCTTCAGAAAAATCACCTGAGATTTTTGAAGAGTTGGACAGCGTTTGCAGCTGTTTACCCAGGACCAACATAGTTCGTTGGCACTCCGCTAATCTTTCAGCTGCAGCTGCGATTTCCCGCTCCTGTTCATTTGAAAATGAGAATGAAAAAAATGGCCTGAAAGCAGTTTAAATACCTTCTCGTCTTCTTCAGGCACTGGCCTCGCAAAAGAGTTCCTGTCGTACAGTATTTCATTATTAACATAAAATGAAAATGTTGGTGAACTTACTGCCGACTTCTCGAACGCTCTTCCTGATGGTGTGCTCGTTCCTGTTCAAGCTCAGCCTTGCATGCTTCTGCGTCTTCGTGCAAGCGACCAATTTCGGCACCTGCGGCCCTGACCTTGCATTCGAGCTCGGCTTTCACCGTGGCCATTACCGCTAGATCGTTCTCGGCCAGCTTCTTCGACTGCTCAGTTGAGGAAAGTTGGACGCGTAGGTTTGAGACGAGCTGCTCCGAGTCCAAAAGTTGCACCTTTAGCCGCTCAACTCTGTCGTTTGTCAGGCCCAGCTGAAGCTCCATACTCGACTTTTCGTTCTTCAACTTGGCAATGTCTTCCTCCAGCATCGCGCAAGTAAATTCTGCATTATCTCCAGAGCCCCGACGCTTGAGTGAGCACACTAGAATGTCCAACGCCGCAGAAATCTCTGCAAAAACCTCGTGAACGGCAGCCTGGTCTTGCCCAAACTGCTTCCTTGCTTCAACCAACTTGTCTAGGTCGATGACGGAACCGACTTCTCGAGCTATGTCTTGCACCAGTCGAACGATCTTGTCTACGGCAGCCAACATCTCTTGCTCCCTTGTCTTTCTCAACCCGAACCGGTCCCGTGCATCTGCAATGATCTTGTCCATATCAGTTAGTTTAGTCTTCATCTCAAGAGCCGAATGAGATAGCTTCCTATGTTCCAGTTCCTTGATCTTCTCCTCGGACGACGAGAGCTTCTTCTGCAACTCGTCACACGTCTTTCTGATTTCGGAACACTCCTTGTCCTTCCTCAGGAGCATTTCTTGCAGCCTGGTGCTTTCATCATGTACGGGAACACCACACTCGCTGGCAGCAGTGCTCGACTTTTCGGGAGAAGTCGTGGTCAGCCTCTCCATCTCAATAAAGTCGTCCATGAGATCGAAACTTGACGATGAGCCGAGCAGGGTGTGTTCATCTTTTCCCTTCTTAAACTGTTCCAGCTCCGCTACCAGAGCAGAAGCCCAGCTATCAGCTGAAGTGTGCTCGTCCGCATCGCTGGAAGCGGCCACCTTGGTGTTACCCTGAGAGCGGGATAGGAGGTCCAGCTGCTCCTCCACGAGAGATAGCCTGCTGGCCGTCTTTGCGCACATGAGCCTTGCAGAATGGAGCTCTTGGTTCCTTTTGGCCAACGCTTCCTTGAGCATTCTCGTTTCCTCTTGCATTTCGAGCATCCTGTTTGCTTCGCTTTCTTCTATCCCTCCATTTTTCGCTCTGGGCGTGGTGGGCCTCTTCCCATCAAGAGGCCCGTCCACCTCCAGCTTCATTTGTGCAAGAGCAGCAGGACCTGGTAGCCTTTTCTTGAGTAAACCCCGCAGCCGTTGGCACTCGGCCTCCATCCTGGCCATCTTCTTAACGTTGTCGAGCTGCTGCTTGCTGAGAGCGTCTGCCATTCTCTTGTTGTAGTCCCTCTCGTCGTTGCGTATCTCGGCCTCCTTGGAGAGAACCTGAAGTTCGTACCTAAGTGCCAGGCTCTTCTTCTCCACTTCCTCCTTGTGAACTTGCATGACTTTGGAGTCGGCCTCTGCCCGAGCCTTGGCTTCGGACAGCACGCAGATGGTCTCGGCCCTCTCCTGGAGGGCCTTGCTTAGTGCTCCCGTCTGTGCTTCTGAGTGGGCTAGCTTCGACTCCAGCTCCAGCCGCACCCTTTCCCACTCTTTTGTGCTTGCCACCTCGTGTTCCTGCTCCTCACGGACATGGCGGAGTTCACGCATGCATTCTTTGAGTGCAGCATCCAAATGAGCAACCCTGTCTTCAAGGCCCGACTTTTGCAGCAGCGCCGCCTCAAGCTGCGTCTTGAACATGACGGCCTCCTTCTCGGCCTTCTCCCAGCCTGGAAGGGAGGCCGGCCCGGGTCAGTCAAACTTAATACCAAACCTTACCCGAGACGGCCTCTTCGGCAACTTTGCTGTGCTGCTTGACCAAATCGTCCTTGGACGTGATTTCTGCGACTGCGACGGAGAGCTTTGCCGACAGCTGCTTGATTCGCTCCTCGTATCTCTGCCGGCTTAGCTTCATCTCCTGCTCCTCGTCTTCCTCGTGCTGAGCCATATGGACGAACGAATATAATGTGATTGAAAAGCTGAGGAATACTTACTAGCTGCTGGTTCGAATGTGAATCAGGGGCGCCGGCTCGGCTGCAATCGCCCGACCTTTTCTTCCAGGGCCAGCTCTTGCGTTCCATGGTGATGTGCAAATGAGAAAACAGGGAACGCTCACAATCTCATTGACAGAAGAAAGGGAGAAAAGGAGAGGGGCTGCAGTGCAAAGACAAACAGCGACATTCCTCTCGGACTGGAGAGGGGTTTTAGTTAATTACAACGACCAAAAAACTCGATTGGATTGGGGATGATAAATACTTCAAGTAAGTAGCGCCGCTCCTCTCACATTTTGTCCATGGCCATGGCAGAACCAAGGCGGTTATTTTGCAGAGCATTTCTTTAATTAAGACAACGGGCACTGTGCTCTTCTCTCCTCTTCTTAGCTAGACAGCTGATTTCCCGCCTCAGTTGGTACTAATTTCAATTTCAAATGCTTTGGTGGGAAAACTTTGCTCCCCACACGACCCTTCCACTACACATTCTGCATTCTCTATTTTTCGTTTTTGTTTGGGGGCTTGCATCCAGGCCAGCTCGACGTAGATGAAGAGACAAAACTTCCCACTTCTTTCACCAATCATGCAGCCGCCTTCCGCAAGTTAAGCCTAAGTTAAGCCGAGCTCACCCTCACGTACCACTTGGTTCATCACGTCTCTTGGCTTGCAAGTCAAACTACATACGTTGGTTGGCTGGTTGGTTCAGATGTCCAATTCGAGGTTCGGACCGTCCCTACAGTTGAAAGCTTCCAATTTCAATTACGCACAGCGTAACGAGTTTGAAGCTTGAAGCTTCAGTTTCATACCAGCATTTACACGGACACTTGAGCGGCCTCTACCTAATCAATCCCAAGGAGAATGAGATTGAATACGACACTTGCTCCATTTAAGTGTTTTATTGCTGCTCTGCTATCAAAATCATAAGACCGCGCATAGGAATCGGTTGACTGGCTGATCCCCTCGCCCTCACCTGCACCCGATGCCAAACTCTCGTTCCTTGGCTGGACTGCCGCTTTCGTGAGGTAAACCGGACGTCCCGATCTCACACCAAACCAGAATACCAAATTTTTTTATAGAGTAGATTAAGAACGTGACACGAGGCCCAAAGGTTACCAGCTTTTAACCTAAGCGGGTGACCAACCAATGGAGGTGGGCTCGAAGGTGTCTAGCAGCTGGATAATCAAGGTCGCGGGGTACGCCCACCCTGTCCCTCAGATAAGCACAAGCGATGGATACTGAGGGTGCCTTCCCTGCAACACGCTCAGTAACCACCGTGCTCTCCACTGTTCCAAGTAGCAGTGAGTGTGCCACTAACCTGAGGGCCTCATCGACGGCATCTCTACATTCTTCTCCCTGCTGGAGAGACCTCAGGGCGAAATTGAGGACGGCTTGATGATTGCTCGCGAGCATCGCTGCCGCCTCCTTGCTTCCTGACGGGCCCCCATCGTGTACGCCCCATGCAATGCTCTCGGCTCGCAATGGAAGATCCCAGCTGCCGTTTTGACCATCAACACGCTCTCTGTATTCTTGGCCTGCAGGCATGGGAATGCACCGCCCTACCTGTGGCTCGAGCGTATGCACAATAGTAAAGTCGTCCGACTTGACGGCCATATAACTGGGCCTGTTATCCATGGCATCAAACCATGCTTGTATCTTGGGCCATCGCTCCTCGTTGCCTCGGACCAGTAAGCCCTGCCAGTATGGCATGCTGGCCGCTATTCTCTCAAGAAAGGGAGCAAACACCGCATCTGCCAGTGATAACTGCAGCAACAACGTTGTTGTTTACTTAACATACATATTGAAAAAATACCTGACTCCCCAAGAAGTAAGGGCCGCCGGATGCAAGCAGTGCAGCCTCGACACTGTCCATAGCAGCACCGAAGTCTCCCCTGTTAGACCTGAGACGGCTTAGCCAAGCTGACGCCAGACGGCGTTCCAGTTTGAGAAGAGTCTGGATGGTCTGTCTGGCCGAGGGCGGAAGCAAGCAAGGATGCTGGTCGGGAAATGCCTCCTCCAAAGTTAGCATTATGTCCAGAGACTCCGTCACCAGGCGGCCATCAAGCTGCAGTGCGGGAAGCAGACCCGACGGAACCATGTCCAAGTACCACCGCGGTTTTTGTCCGTAACAGTTCATGTTGATCTTTTCCACCCGGTAGGGAATCTTCTTCTCCTCAAGCTGTATCCACACTCGCTCACAGTAGGGGCACCACGACGAATTGTCCCTGTAGAAAACCACTCTGCATTCGCCACTGAAATCACGCTGTGTCACGTTGGCCAGCCTCTGCGGAATTGGAAGCAGCCGCTCTTCCGTGAGTGTGTGCGACAAGGTCTCCCAACTTGGCACACCTCGTGCCACTGTGCTCTTCCTCATCAAGTTACCGGTGGACGCCAATTGAGGTGCGCCGCATCTTAGCGCCATAGTCTTTTGTTTTTCGTTTTGACTTTGCTTACGACCCCCACCAGTCAACTGTCCAAGTACTGAGGATGGCGCTGCTAGCTGCAGGCGATGTTGGGGCGCTTGTTTTCGGGCAACCCCGCAGCCTCCATGTCAATCTCTGGTAAGATAGGTTTCATAAGCTTCATCGTCGATGCATGCAGCGGCAGTATACGAGGATCGCAATCGTGGAAAGTGCCGCACAGAAAAGCTAGCATTCAGAGCATCCATTGCATCGCTACGACGAGCACCGCTGTGAGCAGCAGCACCAAGGCAGCCCCTGTTCTTCCATTTCGGATCGGACATGGCTTCGACTTGCACAGACTGGAGCCAGGCTACCCTCTTGTCATCGGAGGCATTAACATCCCTCATACCCGTGGTTGCGAAGCTCATTCTGATGGTACGTTTGTATCAACTAGCAAAACAGTCGCTGATCGCAGATTCAGGAGATGTCTTACTTCATTGTGTTGTGGATGCCATCCTGGGAGCATTGTCTTTGCCTGACATCGGGCAGCTCTTCCCGGACAACGACCCGCAATGGCGGGGAGCGGCCTCCTCCGTCTTTGTACACGAAGCCGTAAGTCGTTTCAGTTGGCATGGGTACATGTTTGAAAACTGCAGGTGAAACGCATGCACGAGGCGGGGTACGAGGTGGGCAACCTGGACGCAACGCTGATACTGCAGACTCCAAAGCTAAGCCCTCACAAGGAAGCTATTCGTGCCAACCTGTGCGAGCTGCTGGGCGTGCACCCTTCCGTCATCAACCTCAAGGCCAAAACGCATGAGAAGGTGGACAGCCTTGGAGAGAACCGGAGCATTGCAGCCCATACCGTCGTGTTGCTTATGCGTAAATGACCATTTTTATCCCCAATGCAATAAAATGCTCAACGTGACTTGGGGGGTTGCTTCTGCTGCTCCTCCTGCCGTTTGTTTTGAATGAGGCGCATGACATGCTGGGCCGACACCACCTTGCTGCTTGTGTTCACGGTCACGCCGGACGACGCGGGTGCTGAAGTCGGTTTTTCGTAAGCGGAAGGCCGGGCGCCACCCTGCGGCTTCCTCTCGATCTCATCCGACGACAGCATCGTGTGGAAGCCGGATGTGGGATTGTAGATAAAAATGAGGCCCACGTCCCCGCCGGGTAGTCTAGGGTCTATCCCGGCCTTGGGAGGAGTTATCGGCATTGGTGTTGGGAACGCTTCATGCCTTTCTCCCCAGTTGCGAGCGCGATAGAAGTTGAGCTGCTTCTTCGATTTCTCCTGCAAAGCAAATACACATGACAGTCTTAGTGCCAGCCTAAGACAACCAGTACCAGTTCACTGTGAAGCATCTTAGTCTCCAGCGCAGTGGGAGACGGCGATCGGAAGGCGCTCTGTCTGACTACTGCAGACGCCCTCTCCGCAGCCGCCGTTGTGGTCCTTCGGGGCTGCACCGCCTGGGCTGGGGGTTGAGCTTGAGTCGGAACTTGAGGTTGGGGTTGGGGTTGGGCCTGGGGTTGAGGTTGAGGTTGAGGTTGAGCTTCGGCGGCCAGTGTTACTCTCTTGGACACAGTTGCTGCTTTTAGAGCTTCGTCACGCTTAGCCTTCGCCTGGAAGGCACAAGAGGGATCATCGGATACTCGAAAATGTGTGGAACGTACCACTTCTTCCGCCACAGGATCATAAGCTTCCTCTACCTTCTCGGCTTCCTCGATCTGCAAAATGCATGGTAAGGGGATGGAAGACCATGAACATTTGCAAGCCGTACCAGTGAGAATATGGTAACGGGTTCGGTCTGCACGGCTTTGTCTTTCCGGTTCTGCTTCCTCCCTTTCCGGCTCTCGGAGGAGTCCTCGGATGATCTGAATCCATCGATATCTGCTGCTGCCCTCGACCTTCTCTCCATCTGTATAAGGTTTTCCGGATGCTCCGACGAGGCTTTGGAATCCTTGCTGCTAGGAGATGGGCTCCGAGATTGTCCACTCTTGGTGGGGCTGGGGGACCGCTTGCCCGCACCAAAAGCCTTTGACTGGTGCCTCATGGGTGGTTGCTCCACTGGCTCAGAAGCAAACTCTGGTGTTTTGCTCTTTTTCCTCTGCTTCTCTTCCTCTTTCAGCTTGGCGGCCTCCTCAGCACTTGTTTGAGTGGGATCGGGTTTTGGCAGTTCCGGTATCTTCTCGAGGTCCTCAAATGCTTCAGCTCCTAGCAAGCGCTTCATTTTGTTCACCTCGTTGAGATGTTTGCCAGCACTATTCCCTGGAAACATTCACCAGCTTTAATTTAGATAGACAGTAAGCACGTACCACTTGCAGTCAGCTGCTGTGCCAGCAACTGGTAGCGTTCCTCCTGCAGAGATTGTAGTGCAAGACATTAGCAGAGGCGCTCATTGATTTAAGAAAACGCACCAAACGCTCAGCTGCATCAAGGGTGGATGACACATTTGCTCCAAGAAGCTCGTATTCCCCTTCCTGCAAATTTGCAACAACTGACCACAAGCGACTCAGATTGCATGTACCACATCAGTGCCCTTAGACCGGAGAAGAAAAAACACACCAAAGCCCGTAGCGCCAACAGGTACTCTGTAGGCTTGGCCGCCAGCTCCTACATTCATTGGAGAACCAACCCCACAAGTTAACCAGACCAGTCACAGGGCTTTTTTACCTCATCCATGTCGTCGTCCTTCTCTATGCTCTTGATCTTGTTGCTAAGGAAATTCTGCAAATACAAAGTGTTAAAAGAGCACAGACCTCTGAAAGTGCTCGTCACCTTCTCTTGGAAGAGATTGGCCAGCCGGTTGTGCAAATCTTCGTATGCAAGCTGCAGGGCAATCGGAGGAGACGCTGGAAGCCTCCAGTCGCTTGCTCCGGCGCCCTCGAGCCTGAGCTTCATCAGATCCGTGGGCTCTCCAGCCACGCTTGCTCGCCCTGCGTAGTACTTGTTGCCTTCCTCGGACACAGCACCTGCATACACACCCAACAAACGTCAGAAGCAAGCAAGCATACTAGTGTTCATACCTATGCGCTGCATCCAGGTCAATATGTCCCGCAAGTCCAGATTTTGCTCATCGACGTGCATGACACCCGCCTGAATTGGCCCGTGCGTTCAGCAAGTAGTTTGAGCAAAGACGAGAGAATGTGATTACCAGCTTGCGGGCCTGCCTGCAGGAGGCGCTGGTCTGGCTCATGTAAGGCACATCGGGGTCCTGCGCAGCGCCACCAGCCGCGGGTTGTGTAGCTGAGGAAGAAGAAGATGGGCGACCGCCTGGGGAGGAAGGCGTGTCCTTGCCGCTCCCCGTGGGCAGGGCGCCCTCGCCGAGGGCTAGATCCTGTAGTAGTTGCGTGCGGAGGCCAATGCGTCCCATGGACTCCCGGACGAGAGCAAAGTACTCCTGGGAGCTCCTCTCCATGAGCAACGCCCTGTCGAACATAGGATCGTCGCGCCCTTCGTCACTACTGCTGCTCGACTCTCCTTCGGGAACCTCGTCCGCGTCCAAGTTGAAGACAAGGCCCTCCAGATCCCCCGTGTCCACCGACTCGTCCACCATGGAGCAGGCCGAGCGGGACCGCTGCGGTGCTTGCTTCGGCACCGACTTCTTTCTGCCGCTGGCCAGCGGGATGCTATCCACAGCGGCATGCTGCACCTCCTTTTCTACCCTGCAACTTACCCGACCACAGCCCGTCCCTGAGCCCGGACTCTTTGGCGGCACAGGCAGTGGCGGGGACGATGGTTTGGCCCTCGCCCTAGCTCTCGCCCCATGCACCTCGCAGTGTACACCCGTGAGGGCGGCCAGAAGTGCGGCGCCCTGCTTCCTCTTGGCACCTCGGAGCGCCTTGGTGCCGGAAGGAGCCGACTTGTGCGTGGAAAACGCGACGACCTGATCGACCAGGTTGCCACTTCTGAAGGGCAAATCCTGCGCAGCAGCAATGCAGCTCAGGGTGCAGCAAATTCGGGTGTATTACACTTACTGTCTGGCGAATGTCCATGAATGGAAGCGCTGGAGCGGGTGCCTCCAGGCTGAGGTAGCGCCGATCATCCTCATCGTGCAGGTCCATCGCGCGAGAAATGGAGGAGATTTTAATGTTCCGAGCCTGACCTAATTTGCCTTCGTGTCTCTAGGGTTTTGCAAACAATGGCGGAGGAGACGGCCAAGCCCAAGAAGGTAGATCTTACCGACCATGCTGCCGTCAAGCGCATGGTGGACGAAGCCGTCTGTGAGGTAAGCTGGATCTGGTTTCGTCTCGTCACATTTCGGCTTGGATCAGGTGGTGAAGCACCGCGGCTACCCGGAGAACATGACGATCAGTAACCTGAAGCTGCTGCTGGGCTTCCTGGCCTGCGGAGTCGCGCTGGTCGCCCAGTTCTACCCGAAGAAGTACCCTCAGAACAAGGTCGTGTTGATTATCTGCATCGCGACCTACGTTCTCCTCAACGCAGCAATACATCTGCTCGCCTATTTCAGGGAGAAGAACTTCATCCTCTTCACATATCCACCCAAGGTAAGTCAGTGCTCAGCTAGCTTGCCGGCTCTGAATTGTGTCAACAGGGCTCCTTCGCCGCCACTGGCCTGGCGGTGTCGTCCAAGCTCCCCAAGCAGTCCGACAAATACACCTTGACTGTGGCAAGTGCGGACGAGAAGCACATCGGCGCTCGTCCTCCGGTGGAGGCTACCAAGAGCGTTACCAAGTGGTAAGCAGCCGAGTGTAACCAATGAACAACCATGGCATTATGGTGCGACAGGTTTTCGGAAGAGGGTGTGCTTGTGGAGGCCTTCTTGTGGGAGGACGTTCAGAAGCTGCTGGACAAGTACGAAGCGGAGCCCAAGAAGAAGAAGAGCAAGTAGTAGAGAGAGACTCTGATTGACAAGCACATTTTGCTTCAAAGAAGAAAACCAAGGGTTTTTTCTTTTTTACTTGTTTTCCAATGTTGATTCTAGCGGCGCCAACGGCGCTGCGCCCCAACGTGCTACGTGGATGCACTCATCCTTTGCACCACCCTCGATTCGCTCCGTGCTCGCTGCTGCCGCGGAGAAGCATGGCTACAGTGGTGGCCTCTGCTTCTGGACACAAGGCGCCGCATCAGCAGCAGCCGCCGGTGGCGGCGCTGGAGCCGTTGCTGGCCTTCCCGTGGGCGAGGGCAGTGGACAGGCTGTGTTGGAGGCTCTTGGACTTGGCTTGGGCATCCATCAAGTTGCTCACTGTGCCGGCTCTACTCGGCTCCTCCGCCAGCGAGCTCCAGTACGCTTTGCTGCACGGCAAGGCGCTCGTGGTGCCCGTGGCCATGCTTCTTGGGGTCGTTCTCGCGGGCGTCATGAACGAAACCATAGTCGAGCTCCAGCCACCGGAGCAATGGGTAAGTTTTGTGCAAACGATTCACACATTAGGTCTTGCTTGTTGGCTGCAGGGCGTGTTCCATCTCATCGTCATGGGCCTGTTGTTCGGCCTCGTCAAAATTCCGGGGCCGGCGTACCCGTCGTGGGGCAAATTTATTCTTCCGCACTTCGCCAATGGCGGCCTGTGGCACACCTGTTACCTTGCCTGGCAAAACAGGCCATGAAATCCAAAATGCCGAATTTTGTTTTTCCATATATGCGCATATGCCGCAAAGCATCTTCGCCCTAAGGTCCGAATAACACTCTCCGATGTCATTGCCTCACCACTTCCCGCCACTGCCAATGCCTTCCTTGTGCGCTCCCCAACGCCTTGACATCTCCTCGTTGCCTACCTTCTCCTCGAGGTCAGCTGCGGCTGTGGTTACTCGCAAGAGGATGGTGTGGGGGCAAGCAGCGGCAAGTAGTGGCGACGCATTGCTAGTGGAGGAGCACGAGTCCTTGAAGCAGCAATGGGCTCATAAGCCCCGCCGAATCGCCCTCTTTGTCGAGCCTTCTCCGTTCGCGTAAGTGTGTGCAATTCCGTTTAAGCATTCTCTTGCGTGTTGCAGCTACGTCTCAGGCTACAAGAACCGTTTCCAGAACTTCATCAGGTACTTGAGAGAAATGGGAGACGAGGTCTGTTTGATTACGCGCATCACATCATACTTACAACGCCGTTGGCTTGAACAGGTCTTGATTGTGACCACCCACGAAGGCGTTCCCAGCGATTTCTATGGAGCCAAGGTCATCGGATCATGGAGGTACGTGCACCAGGTATCCGGGCATGGCTTTACCCAGAACTGTTGCAGCTTTCCTTGTCCATGGTATAAGGTGGTTCCACTATCACTGGCTCTGAGCCCTCGCATCGTTCACGCAGTGGCCAGTTTCAAGCCGGACATCATCCACGCATCATCTCCCGGTATCATGGTACGGGACACTGGCCATTCAAGAGAATGTTTTTATTTTCACTCCAGGTATTTGGGGCACTCGTGATCGCGAAGCTTCTCAGCACTCCGCTAGTGATGTCTTATCACACTCATGTGCCTCTGTAAGAATGCATTTTTGCGATGTCCTAACGATCGATCACTCACTCTCGCAGGTACATTCCGAAATACACCTTCAGCTGGCTAGTGAAGCCAATGTGGCTCATCATCAGTGAGTCGTCCTCATCCTCAAACTATCATAACAGCGCTTGTGTTGCAGAATTCTTGCACAGAGCGGCTGACCTTACATTAGTTACATCCAGCGTTCTTGGAGTAGAACTCAAGACTGCTGGTGCTGCTGCAGGTCAGTCTTTGTTTTCTCATGTCGAGCTCGGGTGATTGATGCTCTCGCAGAGAACAAGATCCGTGTATGGCGTAAAGGAGTTGACTCTGAAAAGTTCCATCCACGATTCAAGTCTAGGATGATGAGAACAAGGCTGACGTAAGGATCTTCTGCAGTTGAGTGTTAACTCTCTTTCGATGCATGCAGGAAGGGGCAACCGGAGAGACCTCTGGTGGTTTATGTCGGAAGGCTTGGAGCTGAGAAGAACCTCGATTTCCTGTGCAAGTAAGCAGAAAAGGAGAGCTTTTTCTTTTACTGGCTTGTATATTTCAGGGTGATGAAGAGGTTGCCGAAGGCACGGATCGCATTTGTGGGTGACGGACCATTCAGGTAACGTAGTTTTTGATGATGCATAATATGCTAAACAATTACTGGTGGCAGGAAGGACTTGGAACAAATGTTTAAGAACTTGCCGGTGGTATTTACCGGAATGCTACAAGGGGATGAGCTCTCGCAGGCATATGCGAGTGCGGACGTCTTTGTGATGCCTTCAGAGTCGGAGACTCTAGGATTCGTGGTCCTTGAGGCCATGGCATGCGGCATTCCGGTGGTTGCAGCCCGAGCCGGAGGGATTCCGGACATCATCAACCGAGACGGCGAGACTGGTTTCTTGTATACTCCGGGAAATGTCGATGAATGTGTGACCAAAGTCAAGAGCCTCCTCGACTCGGAGCAGCTAAGGTCACAAGTTGGTGGAGCAGGACGTAGTGAGGTCGAGAAGTTCGACTGGAGGGCAAGCACCAAACAAGTTCGTGACGAGGAGTACAGTGCTGCGGTCATGTTCTGGCAAAAGCGACGGGGAATTCTCTCTCGCCGGCTGGCATGGCTTATCCGGCACTTGGGACAGCAATGGAACACGCAACTCAACATTGCTCAGGGATGACCGCAATACATTGACTATATGCTGCTGCTGCTGAGTCCGGAACGTGATTCCTCCTTGGAAGCCGTAGCTTTGGAAATGGAACCATAGACTTTCATGGTTTTCATGCGTGACTTTGAATCTCCTCTCCTAGAATATTTTTGCATTGGAAATGAAACCATATTTCCTTGGAGTCTGGTAACATAATTTTGCACTAAGAACAAAAGACAGCGCGTTTTCAAAAAGATAATTCAGTACTAAGAAACAATTATTTTCAAAAAGCTAGACTTCAATTGTGCCGGTGGGCAATGTAGCCAGCTAAGGCAAGCAACGGTGCGGCTCTCTCCGAGCCGAATGGCAGCACGAGCTGGTTGGCCTCTTGGAGGAGCTGCGATGCATAGGAGCGGGCACCGTCCAATCCCAGAAGCTTGGGATAAGTGGCCTTATCGGAGAGCAGATCCTTGCCGGCGGTCTTGCCCAATTCCTGCGAGCTCTTGGTCACATCCAGGATGTCGTCCACGACCTGAAAGAGCAGGCCAACAGCGATAGAATACTTGCGCACCCTCTCCACCTCCTCGTCACTACCTCCACCCGCAATCGCCCCGCACACCGCACTCGCCTCGAGCAGCTTGGCCGTCTTGTGGACGTGGATGTACTTGAGCAAGTCGATGTTCACTTGGGACTGGCCTTCGGAAGCTATGTCCACCACCTGGCCAGCGACCAGGCCCCTCGAACCCACAGCGCTGCCCAGCTCCGCCACCATTCGCACGATCGCCTCCGGCGGAACGCCGGCCTCCGCGCTCCCGCGAGCCAAATGCTCAAATGCGAGCGTGAGCAGTGCATCGCCCGCGAGCACGGCGATCGCCTCGCCAAACGCCTTGTGGCACGTCGGCTTGCCCCTCCGCAAATCGTCGTTGTCCATGCACGGAAGATCGTCGTGGATGAGCGACATGGTGTGCACCATCTCCATGGCCAGCGCCGCCGGCATGGCCCTCTCCTCGCAGCCTCCCGGCATCATCTCACAAGCTGCGATGCACAGCATGGGCCGCACCCGCTTGCCACCCGCGAGCAACGAGTATCGCATCGCCTCGTGCACCCGCTCAGGGTGCTGCATGGGCACTACCGCATCCAGTGCCGCATTCACGCCAGCCGCCTTGCTCCCCATGTAGCTCACCAGATCGAATTTCCCCTCCGTTTTTTGATCATGCTGCTGCTGCTGCTGCAAGCTGCTGTTGGCGCGAAGGACGGGCATGCAGCGCCTCCGATCTGAACCCTTAAAGCTGCTCAAGACAGAGAAATTTAACACAGACGACGACGCGGCAGCCATGGCGGCGGATTGGTGGTGGTGGAATGAACAAAAGCCAGTCCATTTTAGAGTGCCCGCTTCCCCGGGGGTGGTGGAGATGGCATATTCGCCCACCAGTCCTGCGAATCCTTTTGTCGCCACGGACCAATTGGTGCGTTGCCGCTAACGACATCTTCAAACTAGGAGCTACCTGCTCGGTGACGTCGACGATCCCCGTTTCCTCTTCTTGTGACGCCGCCCACGCTTCTTTTCCTTCTTCTCCGCTTTGAGACGGGCGATCAGTGCCTTGGCTTCCTCCACCGTCGACACGCTATCCGGCAGCCGCTCTCTCTCGCCCTTTGTCTCGGCGGCCTTTGGGACCATTTCCTCCTCCTCCTCCTCCTCGGGCACCAGTTCGTAAGCCTTGCTACCCGGTGTGGAGTAGCACTCGTTTTTCAGGTGGCCACGGCCACCACATCGTGGGCATACCACGTCGTAGATTGCGTCCTGGTTGGTCTGCAACGTGCAAGGAAGGGGTGAGTGAGGTGCATTCCGGAGGACATACCTTAAGATGGGTGGAACGGGGCGGTCTGCTGGACTCGTTCGACTGCAGCTGGAGATGGTTGGGGTCAAGGTCCTTGCCGTCCGACTGGGAAACGTACTTGATGGAGCAACCTATCTTCATGCCGCCTTCGTCCCGCTTGATGGAGATTATCTTCACCCACAAATCTTCACCATGGTCGTAGATGGCGGATAGAGCTTGGACCTTGACGTCGTCGGGATCGTCCCGCTGGCTAACCTCGTGGTTGCTCACCTGTGATATGTGAACCAGCCCCTGGCACCGGAAACCCTCCAAGCGCACAAAGATGCCGAATGGCTTAATCGAGTGAACGCGAGCCTTGCATACAGCATGCAATTCTGGAACCTCCACCCCCTCGTCCCTCTTTGACTGCTGGTCGGAATCATCTCTCCTGTCCCTTGAATAATCTCTTCTGCTTCTTGAATCATCTCTTCTGTCTCTTGAATCATCCCTCCTCCTATCTGAATCCTCAGTCCTACCCCTGTCGCGGCGCCTGTCATCATGCCCATCCCTTGACGAACCGTATCTTCGATTATCGTCTAGTGAATCATGCTTCCTCTTTCTGCGATCGTCGCCGTCATAGCGCTCCATCACAGAGAAGAACCCTAATTGCTAGGTTTGAATTAAGCC